>CATIWF010199289.1:0-14799 GCA_949630135.1 Balakata baccata
ATCAAACAACAAAATTAATAGGTTAGTTCTATTTTCACATATATTAAGAAAATTAATTAATTTAGTTAAATTAAAGATTTTTGCTTGATGATTTCTAAAAATACACTCCATTTATTATTATCTTGGCAATAACCATTTGATTTTTTTAATACAAAACTCAAATTAATATTCATGTAAATGTCAATCAATTTAAAGAGTTATTTAGAGTAAGAATTGAAAAAATAAATAAATAGACATTTAGGTATATTTAATAAGGGTACATATAAATAAGGATATATTTATAATTGAACAAAATAACTATACTTAAAAAAAAAAGTAAGTAACCTATAATTTTGGAGGGTAAAAAATGGTAAGTGAACCTATTTTTTCCGGATGGTAGAAATATTTAATTAAACAAAACTAAAAATCAATAGTTAGAAAATCTAACTGTCAATTTTTAGAATTTAGACTAAAATTAAAGTTATGCAAAACTAGAATTTTTAGCCTTTTTATATCAAACTATAACTTATAAATATTTAATACATAAGATAATTTATAATTTTTATTTTTATTTAGATCGATTTATAATAATGTTTTATTGCTTAAAAATTATATAATTTTCACATTTAATTAATTGTTTTATATTATATATGATATGCATTATGATAAATAAAAAATTAATTAATATATGTATTATAATAATTGTTAATCTTATGGTGATTACTCTTTATTTTGATCTTGACAATTAAATTAAATGTCACTAACATCTTTATTGAGTGTTGTTTTGATAGTGTTCAAAATTTCAGTACATTTGGTCATTGAACAAGTCAAGTATTTCCTGTAGACGCATAACTCCTGACTTGGACAAGTATATCCTGAATGGGACTCAAGTACAGACAGGAAAATGTGTGTCCAGACTCAAAAACATTGCCTTCTGATCTTCCAAAATTCTAGTAGCAAATCAGGATAGGAGATGTCCCGACCAGAACAAGCCATTTCCAGACCGAGACATTTTATAGTTTGATCAGAAAATTCAAAAGATATGATCGTTGAAGATGAGAAACCACTAAAATATGCTAAGTCATCATAAAGTCAAAACGAGCAAAGTCAAACTGATTGAGGTCCTAACCAGGAAGTATGGTCCTGACTGGGAATCACTCAAGGCCAGCAGACCCAAGTCCTCGGCTATGGCATCATCGAACAAGTCCCGATCCAAAAAATTGAATAGGGACTAACTATTGGAGGATTCAGTCAACTAGAAAATATTACATATCAAAATAGGTAATTTTCCGACAGAAAAAGCTATGTTCTCCATCGGGAACCCCTATCTGCAGATAGCATTTAATGCATTTGTAAGAGAACGTTAGAAAGAGTTATGATACTACTTTGTAATGGTTAATTGGTGGGTAATCAGTATAAATACCCTACCAAAAGGTCATTTAATTTAGCTAACTACTTTCTAAGTGCCAAAACTCTTGCAATTTATTTTCTCAATCCTTCTTCATTAATTGTTTGTGTAAGGGTTTAAGTGTTAGCTTTCAAACACTTGGGTTATCTTGTAATTGGTAGTATGTGCCAAATTACAAGGAATTGATTGTTGTGTGAGTCATAAAAATATAAGGAAAATTTTAGGTTGAGCGTTAGCCTTGGTAAAATATTTAATTAGGAGTGAGCTAGCTAAAACTCCATTTGTAAATCTAAGTGATTAGATTAGTGAATACCCAATTGAGATTGGAGAGATGAGTATGGTTAGTTAACACTCGAACTTCTATAAAATTCATATATCTATCTCTTCTATCTTTTTGGCTTCCTTGTGCATGTAAGAAATTTTATTTTCTCACTAATTCATCCCTTCCCCCCTTTTGGTGATTATTTGGGCTACAATTGGTATCGGATCAAGGTCTAGAAATCAAGCTTCATCAGCTCTAGTAAAGATCTACAATGGCCTAAGAGGGATTCTAAAGCCTCAAACCTTACTTCGATGGGTCAAACTATATCTATTGGAAGTTTAGAATGGAGGTGTACTTGGATAGTGAAGGAATTGATGTGTGAAATAGTGTTTGCAAGGAATGGACACCACTAACAAGGAAGAACACTAAAGGAGAAGATGAACCTCTTCTAAGAGATGAATGAACTGAACCAAATAAAAGAGCAAATGACAAGAATAAAAAGGTTATGGCCATCCTAGCAAGCTCTGTTTCTCTTGAAGAGTGTGGGAGAGTTCAACATTATCCAACTGCATATAATATGTGGAGGATTTTGGAGAACTACCATGAAGGCACAAAGCAAGTTCGTTCAAGGAAGATTCAACTCCTAATGAACGAATATGAACTCTTCAAGTTGAAGCCTAATGAGACCATCACTGATATGACAAACTGTCTACTCTCCATTATCAACAACATGAAGAAATATGGAAGACATAGAAGTCTTGAAGATATAAATAACAAAATCTTGAGAAATCTTCCAATGAAGGACTATGGATCAAGGGTGACGGGTATTGAAGAAGCCAATGAGGATTTGAGCACCATTTCCACTGATGTGTTTATTGGCAAGCTTTTAATACATGAGATGGCTCTTCTGAGGGAAAAGGAGCTTGAAGGAGAAAGAGAGAAGAAAAAGCATCTTGCTCTCAAGGCAAGCACTGCCTTCTCAAAGGTTCAAGACTTATACCTCATTAGTAATTGTAGGATTAAGCGCTTACCACTAGGCTAAAAGCAACAGCTTGTGATAGACGCGCAACTTTATTTCATTAAATCCAAGGTGTATTCCTATAGGGCACCCCCCACAGTTCACCACGGTAGCACAGAGCCCCACTAATGAGCGATGGACGGATATGAGGGGCTTCATAAGGTATATGAGTACCTCAATAGGTTGGGCTGTCAAGCACCGATATCGCGCCCATATGCGACACCGAATCCCTAAGGGCAATCGCGGATCTCATAATCCAACAATCTCCCTCCCAGCGACACCCTGGGGATTCGAACTTGCGACCTTGCTCTGATACCAATTGTAAGATCAAATGCTTACCTCTAGACCAAAAGCAATTGCTTGTAACAGAGACGCAACTTTATTTCCTTAAACCTAAGGTGGATTCCTGTAGGGCACCTCCCATAGCTCACCACGGTAGCGCAGAGCTCTACTATTGAGCAGTGGACTG
Source organism: Balakata baccata (assembly GCA_949630135.1). Classification (NCBI taxonomy): domain Eukaryota; kingdom Viridiplantae; phylum Streptophyta; class Magnoliopsida; order Malpighiales; family Euphorbiaceae; genus Balakata; species Balakata baccata. Next base: position 3,137 of record CATIWF010199289.1, read on the forward strand.
ACATGAGGGGCTTTGCAAGACACATGAGTGGTTGGGCTGTCAAGTACCAATGTCGGGCCCATACGTAATAGCGAATCTCTAAGGGCTATCGCAGATCCCATAATCTGATTGTAATGATGGAGAAAGTGAATAAGAGGATAATGAGCTAGCCATGCTATCTATTAGAGTAAAGAGAATGATAGTCAACAAGTATGAGACTGTTAAAAAAAGCAAAAGGCCTTAAAGTTCAAATGTTCCTCATCCAACTTCAATAAGAATAAGGAGGAGATGAAGTGCAATGAATGTGGGAAGAAAGGCCGCATCAAATTTGAATGTCTAAGGCTCAAGAAGTACAAGGGCAAGTCTCACAAGAATGGAGGAGACAAGGGCCATAAAGCTATATGGGATGACTCTACATTAAGTGATAATGAGGAAAGCCAAGAAGATGTAGCCAACTTATGCTTCATGGCTTTAGAGGATAACTCTAATGAGATAACTTCTATTACTTCCTTTTTTACTTTAAATGCTTGTGATTATGATCTTATTGAAGTCATGAGTTTAGAATTAGAAAGATATAAAAAAAAGTTGATTTTTATAAGAAAAATAGTTCCAAACTTAAGGATGATTTATCTAACATTCAAAAGGTTGTGGAAGAGCTAAAAATTTCTAATGCTTCACTTAAGAAGTTATTAGATGAGTTTTCATCTAAACCCTCAATCATTTCTTTACTTGAAGAAAATAATACTTTGAAAAATGAAGTTGAGGAATTAAGACTTTCTTTTTCTAAATTCTACAAAGGGAAGGAAAGTTTGGATACCCTTATTGTATCTCAAAGACCTCCCTTAGTGAGACATGACTTAGGCTTTAATAGAGTATCATCTTCATCCACACTCAGAGACATGACTTAGGCTTTAATGGAGTATTATCTTCATCCATACCTAGAACTACTTTTGTAAAAGCTTCCACACCACAAACCTCCTTAATTGAGATAGGTGCCTCTAAGGCTAAAAACAAATCACACACTAAAACCCCTACTCAAAGGAAAAGTAGCAAAGACTCATTAGGCTTAAGAGGGAAACCTCAAAGGGCTAACCATGCCTTTTTGTATAAGAGGTATGCACCTAGGAAAGCATCCACTATACATGATTATATTTACTATTGAACTTCCTCTTATATTTCTAATAAGAAGGTTATAAGGCCAAAACCCTAAGTAAAGTAGCAAGAGTCATTTAAGACTAAGTAATGCCATTATTACATAGAGTTTGGGCACATTAACATTTATTGTTTAATAAGGAAATCCCATTGTGATCTCTTAAGTACTAACCCCCAAGGACCTAAGGTTGTTTGGGTACCTAAAAGCCAAACTTGAATCTATGTGTTATAGATATGTCTTAATTCCTCACGAAATGAAAATGTATGGCTCTTGGATAGTGGATGCTCAAGGTATATGACCAGAAACAAAAACCTCTTCACTATTCTCAAACGTATGGATGGAGGTAAGGTTACCTTTGGAAACAATGCTAAGGGCAAGGTAATTGGCATTGGCTCCATAGGACTATATGGTATTTCAATCATAGATGATGTAATGTTTATTGATGCTCTAAAGCACAACCTTTTAAGTATGAGTCAATTATGTGATAAAGAAAACAAAGTCACCTTTAGCTCCAATGAATGTCTAGTAATCTCTTTAAATGGTCAAGAGATATTCAAAGGAGAAAGAGATGACAATACATAATTGACTGACATGAGTTAACTAATATTTTCTCTAGTTGTCTTATGTCTATTAGTGAAGAATCTTGGCTATGACATAGAAGACTTGTGCATACAAATATGGATTTAATTCAAAGCCTTAACAAAGATAAACTAGTGGATGGGCTCCCAAAGGTCAAATATTTGAATGATAAGACTTGTGAGCCATGTCAAAGAGGTAAGCAACACAAATCACCATTCAAGCTCAAAAATGTTGTAAGCATTTCTAGGTCTCTTTAATTATTACATCTTGATTTGTTTGGACCTTGTAGAATTGCTAGGTTGAGTGGAAAATATTATGCATCTGTTATTGTTGATGATTACTCTAAGTCTACTTGGGTAATTTTCTTAGCTCATAAAAATGATACTTTTGAAAACTTCAAGTACTTTGCCAAAAGAATCCAAAATGAGAAGGGTTATTGTATCTCTAAGATTAGAAGTGACCATGACAAAGAATTTGAAAATGATATTTTTGAAAACTATTGTTTAGAAAATGGTATTTCTCATGATTTTTCCATACCAAGGACTCCTCAACAAAATGGAGTAGTTGAAAGGAAAAATAGAATATTAGTAGAAATGGCTAGAACAATGCTTAATGAGTATGGTCTACCAATTTACTTTTAGGTGGAAGCCACTAATACCGTGTGTTATATTGCAAACCGTGTTTTCAAAAGACCCATTTTAAATAAAACCTCTTATGAGGTTTGGAATGGAAGAAATGTCTAGATCTCATATCTTAGAGTATTTGGTTACTAATATTTCATATTAAATACCAAGGACAACCTTGGAAAATTTGCTTCAAAATCGGATGAGGGCATATTTCTTGGTTACTCCACATCTAGCAAATCTTATAGAGTCTTCAATAGAAGAATATTAGTTATAGAAGAGACTATGTATGTTAATTTTGATGAATCTTATAGACTTGATCTTGGGAAAGGTATTCCTTTGGATGATGTTGTAGTTTCCATGGAGAATCTCAATCTTAATCAAGTAGAACAAGAGAAATCAATAAAGAAAAATGATCTTGGTGAGGAACAACTTCAGGAGGAGGAGCAATCCCAAGCTCAAGAGCAAAGAACCAATAAGCTACCAAGGGAGTGGAAATTTGTAAGAAACACCCAAAGGAACAAATCATTGGTGACCCTACAAGAGGTGTAAGTACTTGTTCTAAATTTCTTGATTCTAATCTTGCTTGTGTATCTCAAATTCAACCAAAGTCAATTGATAAAGCTTTGGATGGTGAAAGTTGGGTGATTGCTATGCAAGATAAACTCAATCAATTTGAGAGGAATGAGGTTTAGACCTTGGTTCCAAGACCTAATAACTATCCAATTATTGGTAGTAAGTGGGTCTATAGGAACAAACTAGATGAAAATAGTAATATTATAAGAAACAAGGCTAGATTGGTTGTCAAAGAATATAACCAAGAGGAAGGCATTAATTATGATAAAACTTTTGCCCCCGTAGCAAGATTAGAAGCAATACGTATTTTATTAGCATATGCATATCACATGAATTTCAAGCTTTTTCAAATGGATGTAAAAAGTACTTTTTTAAATTGTTTTATATCAGAGGAAACATATGTTGAGCAACTTCCCGATTTTGAAGATCATGTTTTTCCAAACCATGTTTATAAACTCACTAAGGCTTTATATAGATTAAAGCAAGCCCTTACAGCTTGGTATGAAAGACTTAGTGCATTTCTCTTAAATAATGGATTCTCAAAAAGGCATATTGATACAACTTTTTTTATTAAAAAATATAAGCATGACACTCTTATTGTTCAAATTTATGTTGATGGCATTATCTTTAGGTCTACTAATGAGGATCCTTGCTAAGAATTTGCTAAGTATATGACTATGGACTTTGAAATGAGCATAATGAGAGAGCTCCAATTCTTCCTTAGACTCCAAATCAAGCAAAGCAAATATGTCATTTTCATCAACCAATCCAAGTATACTAAGGAATTGATAAAAAAATTTGGGATGAATGAATGCAAGAATGCCAAGACTCCAATGGGTACATCAACAAAATTAGATAAAGATGAAAAGGGTAAAGCTATTGATGAAAAGCTTTATAGAGTTATGATTGGCTCACTTCTTTATTTAACTGTCTCTAGATCCAATATTATATATAGTATATGCTTGTGTGCTAGATTTCAATCATGTCCTAAAGAATCACATTTGAATGCGGTAAATTTTTTTTTTAAATATCTTTATGGCACCATGCATTTAGGCTTATGGTATCCTAGGAATATTTCATTTCATATCATTAGTTTTTTGGATGCTGACTACGCCGATAGTTTTTTGGACAGAAAAAGCACATTCAGAACTTGTCACTTTATTGGTAAATATTTAGTTTCTTGGCATAATAAGAAACAAGTTTCGGTTGCTTTATCCACTGCCGAAGCGGAATATATGGAGGCGGGTTGTTGTTGCACTCAAGTTCTTTGGATGAAACAACAATTCAATGATTATGGCCAAGTAATTGATCATATTCCCATCAAATGTGATAACACTAGTGCAATAAATCTTTCAAAAAATCTCATTCAATATTCTAGAAGTAAACATATTGATAAAATGTATTATTTTTTAAGAGATCATGTCCAAAATGATGATTTAGTGTTAGATTTCATTGACACCGAAAACCAACTAGTGGATATTTTTACCAAGCCTTTAAACGATGAAAGGTTTAGTTTTATAAAAAGAAAGCTTGGTATGCTTGATAGGAGAACATTGGTTTGAGAAAACTTTAAATCATACTTTTACATGTATGAAACTGTTTATATATGAATTATATGTTCTTTATTTGATTTATGTGGATACTATGTTTTTTGTTTATTTCATAAACATTTGCTAATACAAGTTGATATTTTAAGTCTATTGAAGTTCAATTTAGTGAGTTTAAAGACTCCTATCATCAACAATCATTCATGAACATAAACTATGATATGCCACACATGGGTATTTTATACACATTTCTTTTCTTTCCTCTAAGATTCTTTGAGTACCTATAACTCCTGCTCGGGAAATACATTTTCCGCTTGGGAAAGGTATCCCGCTAGGGAAATTGTCCCTTCCGCTCGTGACTTCTTAGTCTTCATATTGACCGATGTAAATCCTCATGTCCTAGTCGAAAAACCATATTTTCCGGTTGAGACATTTGAAAATTATCTAATCGTTGCATCTTTTAAAATGTGCACGCTCAGGAAGATACCCGTCTCCCTCTGGTCGGGAACCCCCCAGTCCCGATTGAGACTGCCTTGATGGTAGCCTTTTGTAACTGTCACCAATCAAATCCATTTGCCATAACTCCCATTAAACACCTAAAATGGTAACATACCTCTTCAAACTCTATAAATACCCCACTATTGTCATTCTTTTCCTCACTCATGCACCAAAACTCTCTCTCTCTCTCTCTCTCTCTCAATTTTTATTCTCTAAACTCGAAATTTTCAAACTCCCTCTATATTCACCCTTTCCAATGGCACCAAAGGTTGGCACTTCGAAATCAAGAGCCTCTAAAAGCAAAGGAGTGGCTTCTTCCTCCAACTTCTCTTCCTTCAATGCCTTCTCAATGGAGGAGAAGAAGCGGTATGCCAACATCACCGCAAAGAAGTTCATATCAAACCGCACCCTAAATCTTGATGATTTTGACAAATTGGGTGTCAAAGATGAAGTCATTTGCTCCTTTAAAGAAATGGGGTGGAAAAATTTCGTCATGCCCCTTAAAGATGGCCATAATGAACTCACCATCGAATTCCTCTCCACTCTTTAAGTGATCAAAGACCCAAAACACTCTTTCGGCTATTATGGCATTCAATTTCATCTCTTTAGCCAACCACAAGAGATGACAAAACATCAACTTGTAGATGCTTTTGGCTTCAAAAAGATAGGCCTCATCAATACTCAAGTCATGCATCTTTCTCCCCTTGATGTGTGGAAAAACATCTCACTTGAAACTCGTTTGATAAGAAATCTAATGCAAAACACATCAAGATGCTTTCTCACTCCATCCTCCATAGAATCATCACTTTCAATACAAGAAGTGAAAGCAACAAGAAAAGTCACTCTTGAAGACCTTCTCTACCTTTATGCCATGATTCACAATTAGCCTATTGAAACTGCCCATCTTCTTCTTCTTGACAAATTTCAATCCATGGCCTCCACTACCAAAGGAACCATCTTTCTTCATGCTCAAATCACTTATCTTGCAAGGTACCTTCATCTTATGATGGATGAAAATTATGCACTTTTCTCTTCATCTCGCTCTCAATATGAGAGCTTTTTGGACATCCAATATCTCCTCAATTGCAATGCAATTGCAAGGCCTTTCAAGGAAATTGATACCTTTTTCTATGCCTTTAGAGAGCATGGCACCCAAAAGGCAACTCAAGAGGCCACAAGGAAGTTTGCAAGACTTTTCATAGGAGGAGAAAGTTTAAGTCCACCTGAAATGCCTCCACCATCACCTTCTCAACCACAACAAATCACCTCACAAAGTCTTTATAACTTTCAAATATAATCCTTCAACACCATGAGGGATATGATGCAACACCTTCATTTGGATATTCAAAGCATGCAAGGGCAACTCAATCTTAATGTATGCACTCATAGCTTTGAACAAGTCCCACAATTTGAGGGGGAGCAAAGCATTCATGAAAAGGAAGAGGAGGCAAGTGATGAAGAAGGAGATGCATAAATTAGTCCAATTTGTTATTTGTTCTTTCATTTTTAGGCTAAGTACTTAGATGTGTAGTTATATCATATGTAGATCACACATTCTCTTTTTATGTAACACATTTTCAATAAAATGGTTTCTTATTCTCTACTTGGTGGTTGCCTCCTTTTATTTTATATGCATTCATTATTTTTGATATTGACAAAGGAGGAGAAGAACATTAAAACTATACAAAATTAACTGTATTTTTGAAATGATAACTTAGTCAATTATTTTGACTTAAGTTATTCAATATGTTTTCTGCCTTTAAATGATGTGAAACTTTGTATGCTTATTATTCAATATGTCAATTTGATAATAGCATCATCAATTTGTTATTTTTGCCTAGTTTGATTGTCAAAAGAAAAAAGGAGATTGTTAACCTTAGAGTGATTGCTCTCTATTTTGATTTTACAATAAAATTAAATGTCACTAACATCTTCATTGAGTGTGGTTTTGATAATGTTCAAAGTTTCAGTACATTTGGTCATTGAACAAGTCAAGCATTTCCTAGAAACGCGTAACTCCCGACAGGGACAAGTATCTCCTGACTTGGACTCAAGTACAAACTAGGAAATATGTATCCAGACCGGGAAATATTGTCTTCTAATCTTCCAAAGTTCTAGTAGCGAAAGCAGACCGGGATATTCCATTTCCAGACCGGAAAATTTAAAAGGATATGACCGTTGAAGAGGAGACACCACCAAAATATGTCAAGTCATCACAAAGTCAAAACGACCAAAGTCAAACTGACTCAGGTCCCAACCGGGAAGCATGGTCCCGACCAGGAATCACTCAAGGCCAGTAGATCCAAGTCCTCGACTATGGCATCATCAAGCAAGTCCCGACCGGAAAAATTGAATAGGGACTAGCCATTGGAGGATTCCGCCGACCAGAAGATGTTACGTATCAAAATATGTCATTTTCCGACTGGAAAAGCTATATTCCCGACCAGGAACCCCTCTCTGCAGACAATATTTAATGCATTTGTAAGAGAACGTTAGAAAAAATTATGACACTACTTTGTAACGACTAATTGATGGGTAATCAATATAAATACCCTACTAAAAGCCCATTTAATTTAATTAACTACATTTTTAGTGCCAAAATCCTTGCAATTTATTTTCTCAATTCTTGTTTATTAATTATTTGTGTAAGGGTTCAAGTGTTAGCCTTTAAACACTTGAGTTATCTTGTAATTGGGTTGTGTGAGCTAAATCATAAGGAATTATTGGATAGTGTGAGCCAAATCATAAGAAATTAGTTGTTGTGTGAGCCATAAAAATACAAGGAAAATTTTGGATTGAGTATTAGCTTTGGTAAAATACATAGTTGGGAGAGAGCTGGCTAAAACTCCATTTGTAAATCTAAGTAATTAGATTAGTAAATACCCAATTGAAATTGGAGAGATGAATAAGATTAGTTAACACCCGAATTTCTATAAAATTCGTGTCTCTATCTATTCTATTTTTTTTGGCTTCCTTGTATGTGCAAAAAATTTTATTTTTTCACCAATTCATCCCTTTTTTAGTGATTATTTGGGCAACAATAATAATATAATATAATTATTAATAATTATCTTATAAATTATAATTATTTTTTTTGTTAAGAAACAACTTAAAATCAATTATGAATTGATGGTTGTGCTACTAGTTGGTCGCAGACAAGTAATCACAAACCAATTAAATCCTTGCCTTAGAGTCTTAGACTAAGGACCAGGTTTATAATAGTTAATATATTTATTGTACATTTGGTTCTTAGATTGCTTAAGTCATAAAATTAGTGTTGATGATATATTTAATTAAGTATAAAATTGTTAAATTAATTTTTGTTTGTTAAAAATATTTTAATTATAATACTAAGTACTAATTTAAATTTGTAATCTCATATTTAGTACGTTTTAAATAATGTAATAAATTAGTAAAATAAATAAATTACTTAAATATTTTTTTGTGGAAGTTGAAAAATAAAACTCAAAATTAAAGCTATATTTAAAAAAAAAAAGTTAAAGTCTGGGATTTACACTTTTATAAAATTATAAACATAGGAATTGCTAATCCCGTTAGAAAGGGATTAGTAAAGATTAAGGGAGATGAAATATTAGTTAAGACTCATCCTATTAATTTAGTAAATAATTAGAATTACTGCACCAAATCTAATTTATTGAACTAAGACTAGTTTTAAGCAATTTTATATACGGGTGAACATTTGGTAATTACCGAAGCAGAAAATATTTTCGGTAACCGAATACTTAGTTCTTCTAAAACATCTCACCGATCACATAACCGAATAAAAAATTCAGTTACAGAATTCAAAATTTCGATAATTATCCAAATAACCGAAATTTTAACCAAATTTGTAAATTGTACTTAAATATATCAAATTTCCTAACTTATTTTATTATAATAAAAAATAATATATAAATAAAAATACTCACAAAACTTAAAATATCATAAAATGAATTTTTTAAAATAAAATAAAAAAATATCAAAATAAAATTTATAAAAAATTTAAAAAATTAAAAATTAAAAATAGATTATTACCGTGATAAGTTACCGAATAACCGAAATAGCTCAAATTTTATTCTTGATTTTATTGGTATGATAATCGATTACTATATTTAAATAATTCGATTCGATAATTTAGGATTAACGAGCTGTTGTACACTCCTAATCTCATATACTAACACACACCATTGCAGTTTAGAAGCTGCCATGTGGCGACCATTAAGGGCTTGGAATATCGATGATGAGCACGAAAAATTATAAATTTCTTTGGACATTTTATAAGTCTTTTTTTTTTTTAATCCTTGACATTTTATAAGCTTATTAATAGATAACGCGTGATTTCTTTTTTTTTTTTTTAGAAAAAAAATTATTAGTATATGATTTGATGAATCCATTCCATTAGTAAAACAACAAATTACTAATAATTACAATGAAATTAGTAAAATTTTTCTGTCATTGGGGATAATAGTCATTCATTTAATATTATATAAATTTTAAATAGATATTTTTATATGGATTCTCTAGAATTTTATGTACATTCCAATAATTTTTTATGAGATTTTTTTTACATATTTCCAAAAGCTCGAATTGTATGATTTTTTTGTCGCCCCAAAATGAAAGGGGCGATCTCATAGTTTTTGGTCTGTGAAGATACGTTGTTAGGTGCTTCATTTTATTTTTCCATTGAGGCCAAATCTAAATCTGTGTTCAAGATGTGTATGGATTCTTGAGAAGAGAGAAGCTGCGGTTGTCTCTTATGAACCGCCTAGATCTTACGAGTAAATAGAAAGTTAGATTTATATTGGATCTCACCTGAATTGCCCCATTTATCCTTTTGATAAGAAGTTTGGTTTTAAACCCCGATTCGAAGAGGAGTACATCATGCTAATGTGCCTTGGATGATCCACATCTCAGCATCAAACGCTAATGAGCACATTGAATTATCTAGGTAGTTAAGAGCTCTCACAACCTAGGTACAACAATGCAATTATCAAGGACACGTTCCACTATTGAGCTAATAACCCGTTCCAAAAACTAGAGAAACCTCATCTCTTTCTTTTTGCACTCATATCGCAACGCGGGATGATCTAGAAAACAACTAATATATTTAAGGAAAAATTCTTAGATAGACTATATCTACTATGTTATTAATAGATTAATTTAATTACCTATTGATATGCATTTAATTATTTTATTTTTATTGGTTAAAGTAAATGTAATATACATACATGTCATTTAATAATTTAATTAATCTATAAATAATATGGTAGATATAATCTACCTAAAAATTTCTCAACATTTAATGTCCAATCTTTCTAATTTTGTCAAATAATAAAAGATACACTATTAATTTATTAAAAATTTATTTGTCAAAATTAAAATCTCCAAAGAATTATCATTGGTAACTAAAATGTATTTGTTTATCAAAAGTCAAAATATTACTCATTCTAATTTGACAAGGACACTTTTTAAAGATACCCCTTTTCTATGCAACGGTCTACTCTCTTTCATTTTCAATTCTCTCTCGACTCTCTACACTCCACACGGCATTCATTAACTATCTTTCTGTAAATCGCCGTTTGACATTAAATTTAGAAAAACAACGTTTTTAGAAAAAAAATTATTTTTAATTATTTTAAAATTTGAAAAATATTTTTAAAAAAACAGATAAATAAATATTTTCTATAAATTTTTAAAAATTAATTTATAAAAAATTTAAAAAATAAATCAATTAAATAAAAATGTTCAAAACATATTTTTTAAACACCCAAATCAATTCCAAACACCTCCTAATCCTAATAAAATTTCTTTGCAGATGTTAATGGTCAACTTCGATAATATATAATTCCAGGTCAGTATCTTTCATATTTTATAATTGTTTTAAGATTAAGATGAGCTATTTTTTTTTTTTTTACAAGAGATTTGATTTCAAAATTTTTATTAGACCAATACTAAGAAGCTAAGCTAAGCTAAGGTGATATATTTCTCATTTTCATATATTCTCCTCTCCTTTTCGTTTCTTTTACGCGCAATGTGAAGACTATATATGCATGGCTTGAAAAGTAAAAATCTTTAATTTGATGAATCAAATGGAATTTGATCAATTTATAAAACTAATATTATTAATTTCTACCGTTTCATTTACTCAAGTTTTTGTGCGATTTGACTAATTTCATTATTAGTTATTCCTCTATTAATGTTAAGGAAAAAAATTCCTATGTGTTCCATCAGATTTGATGTATTATTAAATATTGTTCAATTTGTCTATCAATTTTTTCATATTTTATTAATAGATTATTTTGTTAGATTTTCTATTAGAAATGTATTAAATTACTATTTATCTCTTGAAATTTAATTTATTGTATTAGAATACTGCAAATTTAATTTATTGCATTACTCCTATAAAGTTTAATATTTTGTACTAGTACTCTTTTGAATTATAAATTTTAAAAAATATTTTTTTAACTAACGGTAAATGCCTCAAGCTATAACAGAACAACTACATAATTTAACGGAGACAAAATAGAAACGGCAAATTATATAATTTTTAAACTTTAGAAATTATTGATATAATATGTCAAATCTCAAAGATAAATAATAATTTTTCTTTAATGTTATTACTCTATAAATGTTATTTTCTTCGCTTCACTTTAAATATTAGTGTTGAATTTTTCAAAATTTTAAATGTTCACTCCAAAAATTAAAATA
>CATIWF010199326.1:0-23399 GCA_949630135.1 Balakata baccata
ATATAGATTAAGTAGAAAACACAAAATTATAAAAATTAAAATATTGATATTCTTAATAATTTACAGCAATAGAATTGGGAACATTGATTAAACTGTGAATTCCCAGATCTGTAAATTTTACAATAAATACATTGTATGTCGGTTGTGGTCACTTTCACTATACAAACCTAGAATTCGTGAAGTTAAAGTTTTGAGTATATAAACTTGTGCCCTAAAACTGACCTGCATTATATCAACCCTACAGGTTCGGTTTGTGTAAATAGTGCTAGTTAGTTTGGGCTGGTCAGGTTGATCCAATTTTGAACTTTCCTAGCTATAATACTTGCTCATTGGTTCTAGCTATATATCTGAGGCATTTTTATATTGGTCTCGTTCAATTGTCAGACCACACAAGAGTATATTTTGTAGTTCTGTTTGAATGTACAGGATAAGTACATAATATCATTTTCCTGTGAAAATCCCAGATGGAATTATAATAACTTAATCAAGTGCTTTGGTTTTCTGTTAAAGTTACTGTGCTATTTTTCTTGTGTATTGCTGCTGATCACGAGTCTTAATACTGCTGTTGATAACACAATTACTTAATTTTGATTAGTTTAATTGCAAACTCAATACCTTTTGTTAAGTTGAACTTCGCAATCCATTTGTTGTCTCATATTAATGAATTTTGATATTTTCTCATAGCTTTAGGGAATTTTTGTTTCATGTTGCTGCTTCCTATTTCACTTCATATTTGATTTGTGATAGAATTTTATTTGCTTACTTATTGTGTATTTATTCTAGTTTGTGAGTTTGAATCCAAGTGGAAAATATTCTCAAGAAACTTGCCTCGGAAAAGGAAGACTGATGGCACAATAAAGCAGACGGTTGATGAGTCGCATGCATTGCTACAACACAGGCAAAAAGCTCTAGGCAGAGTTGAAGGTTTGTTTGATTGCAATCACCTAGAAATTGAATGAAAACTGAATCCTTCATAGTTTTTGAAATATCATTTAATATTCCTTCAAAATGAGTTTGTGATTTATTTAATATTTATTGCATTAAAAAAATATTCTATAGTTTGTGTATATCGTATTAGCTAGTTGATAATTATTGCACACTTGCAAATTATCACTACAAAGAACGAAAGACATGTACTACTATGAAAATTTATTATTATTATTTTTATAATGTGAAATATTTTTAAAGCCTAATACAAGGTTGTTTGATTATTTTACACTTTATTTAATTTTATATTTATTTTAACGATTTCAGTTATTTATTTTTATTTTTTAAAATAATAAAGTCTTCTTTTAACAGCTTTTTTTTAAATAAAAAATTAGACTAATATTATTAGTTATTAATATAAAATTATATATTTTTTGTTCAGATTGAACTAAATATAATGTGAATTGAAATATATAGTTGAATTTTATTTAAAATCCAACTAAGAATAATATATATAAATTATACTCTTCAATTTATAATATAATGAATCCAAATTAGATAAAATAGACAATTGCACGTGATTCTATCATTCAAAGTTAATATATTCTAAAAAATATAATCATCAAAATAATACCAAATAAATAAAAGAATTAAATTATGATAAATTATAATAACAAGATATTTAAAACTTAATGTGCCAAAACAGATAGTTACTCTAAAAATTTAAAATTAATAATTAAAGTAAAAATTCAGGCTATTACATTTATCATAAGTTTTTTGATCTCTTGGACTAATATTTTATTAACCAAAAAGAAACTTAATATACAGAAATTCAATTGTTTGTTTTTTTGTTTTTTATTTTTTCATGTTTAAGCTTAAAAGATGAAGTGATATAATTCATAATTTTAGGGTTAGTTGCAACAATGTTACTCTTGATTGATACTGTTCTTATCTTTTTAGTTAGAAATTGTCCATAGGTATATTTAAGTACCATATATTAATCACATTAAATATTAGGTATAAAAGAATAACTGATCCAAATGGTGGGTTCATAGAACTAATAGATGATAATGATCATGAAGAAGAGCAAGAAGATGTAATAGAATCAGACGATGTTGATGATGACACAGATGAGGAGGAATTGGAACTAGATGACATTGATAGTGCATAGTTGCCATTATGTAAAACAATTTGATATACTTGTTTGTACTTAGCTGAATTATTTAGAAATATATTGAACTGTACTTACATTGAAATGTATGTATTGCTATTTTGTTGATGTATAGTTAACTAAACTATATTGCACTTTTGCATATCAATGGTATGTGTTACTATGTTATATTTCATTGTGTAAGTTTTTGTAGATGGCCAGAGGATCCACAAGTGAGAGTAGAGATAGTTTATTGCTAGGTGGGCATTCCAGAGGGAGACCACCAGCAGGACCAAGAGGCCATAGATCACGACCACCACCATCACCACTGTCGTTGCTTGGTTCACCTGCTGAAAGTCTGACAATTTCTTCACATGACTACACTGGATCATCAGTTGCACCTATCAATTCCGCTACTGGTTATGGTCCACGCCGCCTAGATTATGATCCAACAAGGTACATTTCATCAAAGTGTTATAGCATGTTAGGACTTTAGTTGAATTCTTAATATATTGTATGGTTTGTTGTTAATTGCAATAACCAGTTCATTTAGTCACATGCTGCTTTGTCCATTATGAGTTGGAGTTTTTTGCTTAATTTTTATGAGAATGGACATGATTAGAAAAGTGTGCCTAATAATGTTATTGCTTTCTATTGAGAGGAGTTCAAGGTTTATAAATATTAATTATTTATCTTATTTAATTGAACACACACACACACACACACACACACACACACACACATATATATATATATATATATATATCTGTTGTGAGGTTTTGTAAGTTGGTTGTTATGATATATAAAAATTATTTAGTGTATTGTGATGTTATTTATGAGCAGGGTATTTTGGAGACCTCTTATGGGGTTTGGATCTTCATTTTACAGCTAAAATTCTGTTGGATTTTCATTAAAAAATTAACTACGATTTTTTTTGTGTGTGTAAAAACTGCAGAAAGTGTGGCATTTTGATCCTTATTTGGATCGAGCTGTTTATAAGAGATGGTACACCCAGGCTGGCATACGATATGGAGACAAATTGTGCAAATGGAGGCAGAAGGGTTAGAAATCAGATAGAGTTAGAGAGGATGTTTGGAATAGCTGGATGACCAATTGGTCCACTGAGCATTTGAGGAGGAAGAGTTCTACTGCATCTAGGATGCATCTAGGAACCAGTGTAGTGAGACTGGGGGTGAGGGATAAGATAAGTCTCCATATAAGGGGATCAATTTCCATGGTTGAGCGAACCAAAAAGATGGTAATCCGACTTATAACTATAAATTTTTCTATTTTAATGCTAATATATATTAGCATGTTATCTATTATATGCACTACAATTTATTTTTATTTCAGGAGCGTGAGTTAGATAGGGAGCCCGACCCTATTAAGCTGTTTGAGCCCACACATATCAAACAGACACCTGATAGTCGACAGTACATTGATAAGCAATATTAGGATGTTACTATAAGACTTAAACTGTAACTGTTTTATACATGTTTTCTTGCTGTCCTCGAGTGATCTAATTTTTTAATATGTATTGTTTTCTAATTATAGGATCGCTACCATTCACTTTTGGAATATGCTTTCTAGCTAGCTAAGGGATCTATAGAGCCATCTGAGCCAGACACCATTAAGTTATTTCTCCACGCTGCAGGCGGAGAGAAGAAGCGCATAATATATGGCATGGGTTCAAAGCACTGACTTTCTTCAGTCATGCCTCGTCCTGCAGCTCCACAGCCAAGTCCCAGGCTTCTGACATCCCTAGTCTTATCGAGACACGAGTTAAAGAAAACATGCAGTATCAGATGCGGTCGATATTAGAGGAGGAGAGGGTGGTCCTCTGCACAGAGGTCCGAGATCTGATCAGAGAGGTTCTTACAAAGTTTTTGAGTTAAGGCATATCTTCCTCTGGTACAGCACAACAGCAGCAGCAAGACTGCAATTAGTCTTCTTCTTTTCAATTTTTTCCTTTAAATGTTCGGATTTCTTGACTAAAATATACTTGAATAATACTTTATATTTATTATGAATTTCAATTTCAATTTCAATTTATTATATTAAATTTCAATTTCAAAATTTAAAAGTCAATTATTTTTTTTAAAATATGAAATATTAATAAAATTTTAAAAAACAATTAATTTGATATTAAAGATAGATTAGTGACAACTATTTCTGTACCCAATAATTTAGACGGACAAACTTGGTTGCTAAATTAGTGACAGATTAATCAATTGCTAATTTTGTTGCTAAATGAAGCAAGATATTTGGCGGATAACTTGTCCGTTGCTAATCTGTCACTGTATTTGGCGACAGATTAAGTCCCTTGCTATTTTTTGTGAGGGACACAGTATGTCTTTAATCTGTTGCTAAATACAGTTAGCAACGGATTTTGTGACCTCTAAACTATCACTTTCTTGCAGTGTCTCAAATAGTTTTTTACTTTTTCATCACTTCGATGGCATTGGTTTTTCCAAAATCTAATTGGATTTGCAAGAATGGTGAGAATAAAATGGGGTGTCGGTTTGCCCCTCTCATTTCTTCTATTTTCCATATTCCTTTTTCAAATATAATATTAAAAATGGACTCAGATAGTCAAAATAATCTTGAATTGAATAATTTGAGCTTAAAAAATCATCAATTAAAGGTTGATTGGTGAACAATTTCTTCACTGAAGCTGTAGTGAAATTTTGTGGATCTTGACATTTTCAATCAATTCCAAGCTTTTTCCAATTAGTAGGGATGAGGTTGCTGTATGTATAACTTACATATAACTAACATGTAACCTATGTCTAACTGTATTATAACGGCTCAAGTTTTGTTATACAATTAATTTTAAATATTTAACTTTATACCTGTAATTTTAAATATTAATGTAATAATAATAATAAATGAATAAATTTTTAAAAAATATAGAAATTATATATAGAGACCAGTAAATATAAAATAATAATTTAATGATTGCCTTCATGAAAATGTTATATTATTTAGCAAGGGGTGAATTTCACTCATGATACTCTAATTTTATAACTCGTAACAACTCGATATATGAAAGATTATTTGTAATACAAAAGTATTCAACTTTTATTTTGTAACTAAATAGTATTTCCGCTTTTAACTGTTAGTTTTTATAATATAAGTATGATATGAAATATCCACATCAGATAAATTTTAAGAAAAATAAAATTAGCTATAATATCTACATCAGATAAATTTCAACTTTACTGACTGGGTATTACAACTAATTTTATTTTTATTAAAATTTATTTGGATATTTCATGTCATACATCTGTTAAAGAGACTAAGAGAATGTTTGGAAGCGAAATGAGTTGTTACAATTTACATAATTTGAATATTTTTGTGTTACAAATAATATTTGATACTGTGAATTATTATAATTTATATAATTGAGGTACCGTCGACGAAATTCACTCTTTTATAAACAAAACTTGCAATTGGACACCATTATTAACAAAACAAAAAAAAATGGAATAAGGGACGGGTGGTCAGATAACCAATGGAAGAATGAAAAGTGGACGATTGGGAGAAAATTGAACTAACCTAATAATAAAACCATAGCAGGAACGCAGAATCAGACCGGAGAAAGGAAAAGGAACTAGGGATCTCAATTTTGGAATTCAAAAACACAAGAGAAAAATTATGGGATTTTTTAAAAGCTGATCACTTTGTGGAATTTTAATGTTTGGAGATCCATGTCCCAATATCATATTGGTTGTGTGGCACCCAAATATTGTTTGGTGCTTTTCTTATTGGGCCAATTTTGGAAATTTTATAAAAATATCAACAACAAAAAAAATGGATACCTATCTACTTTTTTATCGGCGTTCAAAGTTTTTTTCAAATTTTATCGAATACAACTTTCTAAAATTATATTAGTAACTAAATCTCAAAATCACTACAAAATATGTTTAGACGGTATATCTTCGGCATACCTTTAATATACTTTAGAGATATCTTATTTCAATAAAAACAATAAAAGAACAAGAACACTAATAATTAAATCATTTAAGAAGAAGAAAAAGAAGAATAGAATTCAATCAAAATTGAAAACATCAAAAAATCTCAAACAAACATTTTGGTATACCTTTCGGAATACCTTGGAAATGCATTTGGTATACTTTAGAGATACATTTGGTATACTTTGGAAATTCTTAGGAATATCTCGAGAATATATTAAGTATACCTTAGGGATATGTTGGGAATATCTTTCAGGGAATTCTCAAGGAATTCTCAAAGAATATCTTAGGTATACATTGGAGATATTTTAGTATATCTTTGAAAATTCCATGGGAATTCTCAAAGAATTCATTGCTTTAGGAATACTTCAATATACCTTTGGGAATTCCATAAGAATATCTCCGATATACTTGGAAATACTTTAAGGATATCTTAGTGATTTTTACCAAAAAAATAAAGAACAAAAAAGAAATCAAGAACAACACAGACAAATCTTAATTAAAAATTTATTACTAAGCTTGGTCCTACAATTTCTATTTGTGAGTCTTGCTTTCTTTGCATGATGAAAATAAGGAAGAAATTGGTAAAGATCGAATTGAGAGCCGCATTGAAAATAAGCGCAAGATAGTTATGTGGACGGAGATAGTGATGATTATGATGATGATAAGGGGAAAGAGGAAGATGGAGAGAATTAGGTTGTGCATTGGTCGGTAACATCATCGTCACCTCCAGTGATGAGTTCTTCAAGCAATAAAAAACAGACATCAAGTTTGCTGGATAAAAATGAAAAGATTTTCGGTAAAATTAAAAAACTTAAAATTCATATGTATTTATGTAAAAAAATATGAATATGGATAATCGGTGAAATTTCTTCCTTATTTTTTTGTTTGGCGTTAAAAATTAGCCAGACTAATTTAAAATGTGCCACATAAAACTTCCAATGGCAGACTGAGCAAATTTTATTTATGAAACCCTTTTCTTTTTTAGAAGCATCGTTATGGTTCACTTGCTTCATTATTATTATTATTATTATTATTATTATTATTATTATTATTATTATTATTATTATTATTATTATTATTATTATTTTTCTCTGTGTAGTCCACAAAGTAGTCTCTGAATTGCTTTCAAATTACTACCACAAATATTTACGCTATACCTTACAATTTTTAGTCTTTTGAGACCAAAATCACTTTTGTTTCCATTTTTATGTAGAAGGAAATTGACATTTGATGTATTTCTTTCCTCCCAATATTCCCAACTCTCCAAACTTCAATCCAAATAGAAAGCAGCGGCAAATTGCCTCTCCATGATTTGGTTTTTAGCACTCACTTTGGAATTAAACTCATCAATTATGCGACATAGTTCAACATAAGTAGATGGTTTAGAAAGTACAAACATTTTAATGCATATTGAATAAAACTTGGTGAAAAAACAGGTAAAAAGTAAATGATGTTATGAAATATTTAAATTTTGGATATTTATAACTCCCATTTGCATAACCTCCTTTTAGATTAATTTTTTCATTTTATTGTAGTTTATTCACACAATCAAATTTCTAACTCATAACATTTGAATATCAATTTCTAAACTTACAAATAGAGGCATGGAGAATGATCAAATGACACGTAAAAATATTATTTCAATTCTCAATTCTCTTCTTTTATTCTTCATTTCTTAGTTATTTTTATAACAAATGAAACAAGTAACATTTTTTTGAACTCATAAATTTAAGAACCTAAGTAATTGAAAAGTCCTTTTTGACGAATTTTACATTTAAATGACACATATAAAATCTTTATGGACACTTGCTATTCATGCCAATATTTGGGACCATTTTTTAGTATTCTATACATCCCATCATCGAAATTCAATTTGAAATTTGATAAATTGGTGGTCAAACATCCTCATTGGCTTTTTCCATTGGAACCCAACTCCAAAATATATAGACTTAAAACAAGAAAATTGCTTTTATTAAAAATTCAAAAAGTACAAAAATTAATTCTTGTACTTGATGATGCACACTAGCTGGTGTGTTTGAGCTTAAACTTGTTCATGTTGTGACCCATTAGCCTCCATGTTCTTCTCCTGCTTGGGCTTGTCTTGACCCATTTCCACAGAGTGAGTTGCTGCTTCTTTAGCCTTACCACCCTTACTGTTGTGGTAGATGAAATACAAGATCAGCTGGAATGCCCCTAGCCCACACCCAAACCCATTTGGAACCTGCATTTTTGTTGTTTCTCATCATCATTATTATACCATAAATGAGAATTTTTATGCAAAAAACTAAAAGAAATTTAACTTACAGATACAAAAGGATCATTGCCTAGTAGACCAAAGATAAACCAACAAGTACCACAAAGGAAAGCAAATAGTGACAAGAAAAATGGCATGAACTCCACACTCTTAGTTTTAATCACCAATCTCTGCATATATATTACAAAAATCTCATAAATATCTAACCATAATGTCATCATATTATTAAATAGCATTAACAATCACCATACTCTCTCTCTCACACACACACACATACACATATAGTTTGTATCTCTTATTCCTTAGTGGAAAAGGATGGTTTTTGCTCAATAAAATAATTTAATATCCTTTTGATAACCATAAAAATCTACTCGTCTTTTTTTTTTCTTTCTGATCCCAATTTCAATTAAAGATTTTAACCTTAATCTGGCAATAAAGAATCAACCTTGCAAATTGCAGCACAAGGTGGCCAAGGACAGTGCCAATGCTTCTCTAATTATGAAAAATATCATAATCTTAATTAGTAAGAAACTCCATTAACAAGAATATGCCTCTCAGGTGAATTAATTCCATCATCAATTTCATCTAATCATGGAAACATTTAGATCATTCAATTTCATACAACTAGCATCTTTCTTTTAAAAGAAAAGTTAATTGACCTTATTGGCTAACAGTATAACAAAAGTGGGTAAAATAAATTAAAGGCAGTAAGTAAAAAGAAGTGGGAAAGGATTGACTTACAATGACGGAGAGAGGAGAGGCATACATAATGACAGAAAAAAAGGAGGCAGCAAGGCCACAAAAGAGCCTCCTGGGATAACCATGCAGGGCAAACAGAGATACAAAGGCCACAGTAGCAAAAAGAGTAAGCACAAATGCAAATAGACCTGAAGTTTTGCCCTTTTCCTTCTTTGGTGCATAGATGATGAATATCACTACATATATGATTTCAATCCCTGCTCCTGTCCCGTTAATTGTTGACACTAAAGTATTGTTCTTTGACACAAAAGGCAGACCATACCTGTCCATAAATTAATTAAATTCAGAGTGATTTTATTTTTATGTATAATGGCTTCAAGAACAGATCAATTACATAGCAGAAATATGAACCAATAACACAAAAGAAAGAGGATCTTGAAAATAGTCCATTGTGATAGCTGATTTGAAAGATTGACATTTTTACAAGATTACCTTCATCCAGAAAGTCAAAAAGGAAATCACAAGAAAGCCTAAAATATCGAAGTTAGGATTTTTAAGGGTAAAAAGGAAAAGTGAAAAGGGGGTAGCTTGTTGAAGAAACGAAAAACATACCACGCAGAAAGAAGACAGTTGAGCAAAGTCATCACGTATGGGATACCTGAAAACTGCTCTGTTGATTTACTCAATATGATTCTCTTGAATGTGATCCTGTCAGGAATTTGTAATCCATAATTTCAAGCTTACAATGCATTAAAACTTGGAAATTTCCATTTTTCAAGAAAAAAATTAAGAAATTAAAATCCAGAGAAGTAATAGAGAATATAGATCCTTACATAGGAGCCAGAAAGAGGAACAAAGCAGTAGCATTTCCTGGAAAAGAGCAGAAAATAACTAACGAAGCAACAAAATCAAGAAACAAAACGCAAAAACAAGAAGAAGAAAAACCCACCCAAAAAGCCAAACAAGGAGTGAAGAACGTGGTTTACGCTCATTTTGTTTCAAGTTTCAACCTTGAAATCTTCAGAAAGAGATCAAGAATAGAGCAATGAGGACACCCATATGAGAAGAGAGGAAGTTTAAGTAGGAAGAAGAAGAAGAAAAGATGACGGTGTAGAAATCAAAGAAGAGGACGTGGTTAGCAAATGGGCAAAGAAATGATAGTAGAATAAGGAAGATGGCAAGAGGCAATTGGGTTACATAGAAAGTAGAATAACCGCTTGGCACTTGCATTAAACTTTGGGTTTAATTCATTCTTATCCGAATTGTATTTTTCACTGTGCTTTTCAACTTTCGTAAGTTGATTCTCTGTCTACGGACTGAGGATTTAATTAACTTTTTTTCCTGATCAAGCTTCAAGACTCGCAGAGATTAAAGGCCAGTAGCAGTACGTAGGATTCCCCCCATGAAAAGAGAATCACACAAAAAAAGAAAAGAGAACAAGTATACGAGTTCAAGGCATTGTCTGAAGTTTTTTCATGTTTTTAAGCATGTCAAATAAAAAAACAAGCTAAAGAATAAGATTTATATGGTTTAGTTATTGATTGTCTACGTATAATCAATTATTTACTATACGAGAAAATAAAAATTATAGTATAATAAAATTATATCTTTTTTAAATAAATTAAATTATAATTATAATTTATTGTATTTTTTCTCCCATATAAATTAAAAAAATAATACTAATCTCTCTAAATTTTCTCTAGAAATTTTAGACACTTAAAATTTCTAGAGAAAATTTCCAAAACTCCCAAAGGTATTTATCAAAATCCTCTCTTGAATGTTTTTCTACACTTAAAAATACCCAAATAAAAGCTCAAACTTGCAATATTCAAGTTACTTTAATATTTGTTTTCTTGGCTTTATCTCTAATGACTTAAATTTGTATATATTTATATACATCTTAAACTTGTCAATCAAGAAAAGGAATATCATTCAAATTCGTAGATGGCAATGGGGCAATAGGGGCACCTGTCACATGATTGTTATATTATGTATCTTGATCCATATAATATTGTAATCAAGTGTTTTTTACATGTGTGAAAAGCAGTAATAATTTTATAAATAAAACTAACTTATAAAACTATTAAATACACAGTGACAATTTTGTAAATAATTATCATCCATTGTATGTATGTTCATTAGTTTATTGAGAAATATTCATTAGTTATAAAACTGTAGGTTTATTACAAATAAAATAAAAGTTCATTAGTTTATTAATAAATATTCATTTCTTGTAAACTATAGGTTAGTTATCAGCAAATTATAGCTTATAAACTGAAGGTTCATTTGTTATAAATTATTGATTAATTAGCAATAAAATAAAAAGTTTGTTAGCAGTAAAGTACATATGAATTACTTTATTAAAATATGTTAATTTGTTATGAAATTGTAGATCTATTGGAAATAAAATAAATATTCATTATTTTATCAATAAAAATTTATTAGTAAAATGTTCATTAGTTTATTAGTAAAAATTCATTTCATTTCTTTGTGTATTTAATTTAATAAATATTATATTATTTTTTTGAACTACGTATATGAATCTATTAAATTCTCTAGAGGAAGATGGATTGTGTATTCAATTTAATAAATATTATATTATTTTTCTAATTATTTTTTAATTTATAATATAATTTATAGCTAATGAACTAGCAATGATAAACTAATGAATTTTTATTTTATTTATAATAAATATTTTTCAATAAAACTCATGAACTTTTTTTAATAAACGGATAACAATTATTTAAGAAATTACCACAATATGTTTAATAGTTGTGTATATTTGTCTTATTTACAAAATTGTTATTTTTTCTCACACGTATATTAGATCCTTAATTTATAATACTTCATAGACCGGAGTCCAGATATAATTTGCCCTTGTTCCATGCTTCCCCCTATATATTTCTAAATGTCTATTTTAGTCTTCAGAAATTTTATATATATATATTAGTATTTTATCCCCATTTTTATGTAGCAAATTATTAAAAATATATATAAAGAAATGGATTGTTTTTAAATTTTTTATTTTATTTAATATTTTATTTTTCTTTCTTACTTTTCCCTTCTTACAATTTCTTTTTTTTAGATCTTTATTCTTCTTTACTCACCTTTTTCTGTATCTTATTTACTATAATTCTCTCTATGGCATTTTAAATTCTTAAATTTGTTTTCCCTCACTCTTATTTGATATAGAAGAATACAGACCATGGACTGCAATAAAAAATTAAAAGATAAATTGATAAAAAGACAAAGTTGATTATATATAAAGTTTATATTTTATCACTTCTAGGTTAGTTTTCAAATTATATATATATATATATATATTATTTTTTTATTATCTCAGCTATAAAAATTAATTAGATTTTATAAAATTATTGGCATCTAAATTTTTTATATTGAAAATACAGGTTATTTAATATTTGAGTTATTTCATATATTTAGAGCATTATTATTCATAGTATGTGAAATGTGAATATTTGATTACTTGAGTATTGATATTTAGCTCTTAATTTGGTTTAGTTTCTCAAATTTAATTCTTTATTTACTTCAGTATTGTATATGATATCTTATAGAAGTCATCTTTTGACTATCAAATTTATAAAATATGTTTTTTTATACATTTTGTAAATATTGTGTTCCATGATCTCCCACATTTGTCATGACTATTTCCTCGTAGATATATCAATTGAGCTAATTTTAATTTTTTTTAATGTTAAAAAGTTTTATATTGCTTACTAATGTAATTCATTACATAATAATTTATATTTTTCTATAAATTGGTGTTCTTATATATTTTTAAACTTATTATCTATTAAATTAAGTTTACTCCTACTAGACAAGTATTCTAGATTCGTCCTTGTTCCAATTAGAAATACATTTCCTTATCCAAGTTCAATTATTTATTTTAATTCAAGTCCAATTTTAATTTTTACAGTTTAAAAGTCAAATCTCTAACATTCCATTTTGATTTTTGAATTACATTAATTTTATTGTCTTAAATTTTCCAACTACATATATCCAAATAAGATCTTCGACCTACACTTTGATTCTGACATAGTCAATATACAGTGTGTAGTTAAAATTAGTCAATGACACTATTTGACTCCGGAGAGACCCACTCTCTCAATCTAATTGCCAACAAGTACTTGAGGCTTTTACTGAACTATTCATTAGATGATAGTATACTCCACACATTTTTTTGAATTTTTTCCAAACTTTGTTGCCCATCTAATCTAGTTTTCTCTTGTCCTTTCCCTTCAATGATTTTGTTAAGCGTTATTGAACTAGGAGACATTCACTTTTCTTTACCAAAAAGTGAACTTGAACTACCCCAATATGCTTATTGAATATTAGGAATCAGATTGTTAGGAAAAATAATTAATAAACACTTCAAATAAAAAACAAGTCAAAGAAAATAAAAGAGAATAAGATTTATATAGTTCAGCCCTTGATTGCCTACATTTACGGAGAATAACTAATTTTTCACTATATAAAAAAATAAAAATTATAATACAAATTAAATTGAATCTCCCTTGAGTAGATCAAATTTAAACTCACACTTTATTGTTTTTCTCACACATAAACTAGAATAATAACTCTTACTTCTCTAGAAAACCTAAAAAAAATTCTCAAAGCTCTCAAATGTGTTTCCAAATCTGTCTCTTAATGTTTTCCACACATAAGAATACTCATACAAATACTTAATCTTGCAATCAACTTACCTATATTTATAGTTATCCTAAACTTATCAATCAAGAAAATAAATATTATTCTAATTATGAATACATTTCTTTATCCAAATTTAATTACTTATCCTGATCTAAGTCCAATTTGGATTTCTACAAACATGACATATAAGATTATGTCATTTATTTATTTTTAGTTAATTTTAATGAAATTCATATATGATTTTTTAAATTCTCAAAATTATTTTATCTTTTGTGCAATTTTTTATTAGAATTTTGTGGTTTAATTGACATATCCAAGTTTTATGTGTAGTATGAGTTTTTTTCTAAATATATATATATATATATAAACAACAACTATATCATTATTATATCATGATTTTCTAGTTCATACTTCATATGATTTTATTTTTTTTAGGATGTTCTTTATGTGTGAGGGGTTGATTGAGAAGTCAGGTTAAGGTATAGGTACACCTAAATCCAAAATCACCAAAATCATGAACAAATTACTTAAACTACTTTTTTTTGAAACTTTGGCAAAGTTAATAGATACCAATTCTTATTATTTATGTTATACATTAATACTAAAATTTTTAATTATTATAAATTAATATCAAAATTTTTGAAAATATTATAATTTAATATTCAATTTTAATTTTTGGTAAAAAAAATAACGTGACAATCGGTCAATGTGCTATATCACTAGAAATTATATTTTTTGATTGCTGCATTATCTTTTTAATTAAAAAAAACTAAAAAATGGATTTAGATATCAAATTGCAATATTTTAAAAAGTTTTATTATCAGTTTATAATAATTAGAAAATTTTAATATTAATTTATGATATAATAATAAGAATTGATACCACATATATTATTAACCCTACTTTTGCAGTGATTTAAGTCCATTCATGCATTGTTTTTCTTAAAAAAAATTAAATTAAATTACTTTATGATACTTGGGCATCAATGTAGTTAATCCAAGTGAAGAATCATTTTAGATTTTGCCAAAATGACTTATTTTTTATATCCTAACATTTGGCTTGATTATGAAACAATTAATGATATTCTAACATTTGGCTTAATTATTACATTCTGTACTGCTCATTTTTCTAAAATAATTAAATTAAATAAAATTAAATTAAATTAAAATAATGTCCTTTCTAAATTCTGCAGTTCGATTATCTTCCAATGGAAAACAACAAAATGTATACACAACTTATTCTTTTTAATATAAAATAAACTATTCTACGCCTTATTTTTATTTTGGATTTCTCTATTAATTTATTATATAGAATAATTTTTTACGCCTTATATTTTGAACGACTTTTCTTCTATTTAGATTTTTTTTTCACCCATATTTAGAGCCTATTTTTTAGGGTTTAAATTATACTCTTTATTATATTTCCTAAATTTTTCTATTTGAAATACAATTTTACCTTCTTAATTATTTCTTGAATTTTTTACTAATTAAGCATAGAGAAAGCCAAAAATCTGTGCTATATGGTAATTATACATATATAATATATTTTACATATATTCATAATTATTAAATGCATGAAAAAAATATATGATAAGGATATGATATTTATATATATTTGTGTTACTTGTAATTATTAAATGCATATAAAAATATATGATAAGTATATATTTGATATATGTTTTATGTATTTATATTACTTATATTATTGAACGTGCATAAAAAATAAATGTTAATTTTACATTTTTTTACTTTAAATGACAATTTTATCATAATTAAAACTCTATTTAATTATATCCTTTTTCACCATCACTTTTTATGGGTTAGGAATTGAATTGAAATTTAAAAAAATACCTTAAATTAATATTTTTATTTTTTGTTAAGTTAAGATTCTTTCATATATATTACATATAAAATTCATATATACATTTCTACATACTTATTACATATATTTCATATATACCTTTTATTTCGCTTATATATATAACTAATTGTTAAGTTCAAATTAAAATTTTCACATAAATATTATATATAAAATTCATATATTTGTTACATATAAAATCCACATATACATTTCTACATACTTGTTGCATACATTTTACATATACATTTTATTTTACTTTTTTTTATTTTTTAAATTATTGTTAAGTAATTTAAAATTATACTAAAAAAATAAAAATTGATGCTTGTGATATTTTTTTCTATTTTGTGCATATTTTTTCTATATACTTAGGTTTTCTATTTTGTGTGTACTTTTTCTATATACTTAGGTTTCTAAAATATAAAATGATTTAGGCACTTAAAAATTTTTGGTATTAATTGAAAATAGTGCAATTAATTCAGAAATTTAAACTTTTCTAAAATAGATTTCTAATTATGAGGGAATATTATGCTATAAGTAAAATTGGAATTCTAAATCTTTTAAATCTCACTTTTAGTAGTTTTTGAATTGTGATATAAAAATGATATTAGATATATAAAAAGTATGATTTGTGTCCATTTCCTTGAATTTATTCTCAACGAGAGTAACAAATTTATTTATTTTTAATTAGGATTCAATTCAGACCATGCACGGTCTCAAATTCAACCAGAATAACTTAAATTCGAATTAATCAATTACATTTTATAAAATTTAATTTTAACTCAAATTGATATGAAATAATTAAGATTTTGACTCGATCCCTTTAATTTAATTTTTAAGTTTAATGATAACAATAAAAAAAGTTTAGCATAATTCAATCTGATTGAAATAATACAAAATTCGTTCCGAATTATTTGATTTTAGCGATTCAGTTTGATTTGATCATATTAATTTGAGTTGGACCAATTTCGCACTCCCCTCGAGTCAATGATCAAAATATGGAATTAAAAGGATGCCGATATAAAATAAAAGCAGACGATATATGCAATTTTATTATTCAAAACATTTTTTTATTACATTTTTCAATTCTTTTTTTTTTTTAAGAACTAAGAAGCGAAGACACCTCACAAATATATTTAAAAAATTCTGCAAGTCATGAGCTATATAACATATAATAGTTATCAACCTGTACTCGCTATAAAGTAAAATCACATAGTAAAAAAGATATGACTTGAACTTATGATATCATTCTTCCAAGAATATAATTTATTGATATAAAATATTAATTCAAAATTAAATAGCTAACTAGTTTACCTTTTTTTTCTTAAAAGAATAAATTGATCTACTAATTTGATTAATTATCAAATAAATAAATGACAATATCATAAAATAATTATGATAAAGGTGGAAATTCATGAGTTTATAAACATTAGATATATATATATATATATATATATATTGACAAATTAAAAGTATAAAATTAATTAATTAAGAATTTGAGATGTAAATATATATAACCTATCGGCCGATACTGCGATTGTTGGTTTGTTCCTAAGAGGTTGATCAGCCTGATAGTGGGCCATTTTTCCAGCCATTTCTGCCGGCTTAAAAGTTTCAATGCTAAGCTAGCTTTACATGATATTTTAATTTTATTTCTTTCTTTTTTATAATTTTATTTATATATCAAATGAATGATTTATACGTAAGTAAAATAAAAGTTAGTCCATTCACTCTCAAAAGATTTAGTTTATTTTTATTTTTTGTATAAATTAAGAAAATTAATTTCTTATATTAAAAAATTTTTGTTAATGGGGATTGTAATCTTACATTTAATTAATAGTAGTGTTAAAGAATTAAGAAATAATAACTTAATATTTTTTTAGTACTAGAAAGATGAAACACCTCACAAATATATTTAAAGAGCAAAATAGACTGTAAATTATACAATATAGATAATCATTTTTTTACCTTCACCATAAAAGCGAAATTACACTTTGAATATAACGAAAAAAAGCAACAATCAATTATTAAAAAAATTAGGAAAGGATAAGAATTAAGAAAAAAAAATTTAAAGAATTCAATCGAGACACATGGCATGAGAACACGTCTGAAACAAACAAAAAACACCCATTATCCGAAAGAATAATTTTAAATAAAAAAGAAATTTAATTTTCTAATTACAATAAAAAAATAATTTTTTTTCCATATGATTGTCATGGATTATGATCAGAAGGCAATAT
The DNA here is from genome assembly GCA_949630135.1 of Balakata baccata. NCBI lineage: Eukaryota > Viridiplantae > Streptophyta > Magnoliopsida > Malpighiales > Euphorbiaceae > Balakata > Balakata baccata. The sequence goes on from CATIWF010199326.1 coordinate 17,773, forward strand.
ATTTGATGGAAAAAAATGTTGCTTGAAATGCAAGAATATATAGGGAGATTCTTTAGGTCTCAATTCTTTGTATTCAAACTCTCCCTTCTAAAGTATTTTTTGCTTAATAATATTGAATTTGTATTCAAATTAAAATTCTCCAATCCAATTTAAAATGTTAGAAAAAGATTTTGGAGACTATCCAATTAATAATTTTATTTAGGCATAAGGATATCCGACATTATGCAATTTTCTAAATTTGTCATTTTGTCCCACACTTTTTTTTTTGTCCACTTTATTATCATCGTTTAATTTTTAGTCTATATTACTTCAATAAAATTTGTAAAAATGTATATACTGTCATTGATCCTGATATAATACAATTGATAAAATTAAATATTTTTTTTTACTACATCAACATTAAAAGAGCCACATATAAATTTTTTTAAAAAAAAAGATAATATAAACTAAAAATTAATTGCAGTCGGTAAAATGGATAAAAAAATTTAAGTGCCAGAAATGAATGAGACATAGGGGTGGATGCAGGTTTATAATTGTGGGGTCATTAGACTCCAAAATTTTTTGGAAAGTTCTTATTATATATAGAATATAATTATATAGATTCTAGAAGTGGACCCAATAACATTGAAACAAAGTCTCTATTATAATAAGTGGACAGCAATAAAACTTAAAAAACAAATATATTTGTGACTATTATAAAAAAAAATCCTGAGCACAAAAATTAATTCTAAAAAATTGAATTTTTTAGTTAAAAAAAAGCTTTTAAATAAAAAATTCTTAATCAAAAAGCTCTTCTTCATGGTTTTCATATCCATCTGCGTTGACTGCTTTCCAGGTAAATTTCTGATATTTGAGCATGTTCAGGTCATAGATTATTAATTATTTTTTTTATTTTCCGCTCAAGACTATAGTCTATATATATAAACTCTATTATATAAAGATTTTGAATCCGCCACTAATGAGACATATGTATTTCCTATATATCCAACATTATAATTGAATGTTCAAGCATTCATAATTGATTTAATAAATATTAATTAATTACTTAGGTACATTTTATAAATGTAATTTAAACTCTCAAAAAGATTAGGTGAGAGAAAAAATTTGTTCAAGAATTATAAGAAGCACTTAAATTTTATAACCAATAAATATGGAATGCATGCGGAAAACTAACAGTATAAAGTTTGCAAGATTTTACGTCTGCGGCTTGTAGCCCAAATCATTTTCATAAATTAAATTAAACTTCGAATCTAGCTCGCTTTTACAAGCTAACTCGAGAGATGAGATATAATTTCCACATGTTTTTTGAACAAATATTTATTTAAGTCAAATTTAAAAATAATGTATCTTATAAATAAAATAGTTATAAAATGTACATAATTGAAGATACTAAATTATAAATTTATTCATAAAATCAATTTATGTTAGAAAAATTCGTGCATGAGAATTTGATGTTCTACCAATTAAATTATCTTTTACCATTCCATCTCACCTATTTATTTTCTATTTCTTAATAAAATATCTTCATTCAAACCCATTTTTGTATTTTTATTAATTAATGACATTATTTTTCTTAATGCTCCCAAATCAATTTCCTCATATTTTTTGCATTCTTGAAGTATAAAATGGACATATCACTACAAGAAACTGGTGAAATAGCGACATATATTAGCGATGGATCCAATCCGTCACTATTAGCGATAAATTTGCGAGGGACGTTGTTCAGCAGGGGATAGCGTGGTATTAGCGACAGATAACATCCGTTGCAAAATCCGTCGTTGTATCTGGCTCCATAAAATGGCAGCAAATTTAGCGATGACGTGAAATGGATTAGCGACGGAAATAATTAGCAGCATACAGGAAACCGTGGCTAAATGCTGCGACAGTTTGATTATTTCTACCGCTATTTAGTGACAGATATTTGTTGTTGCCATGGAGTTTTTTTAGCAACGAATTTATCGGTTGCTAAATCCGTCGCTAATATTTTTTAAATAGTCCACACATGATATCTTTAAAAAATAAAAACTCACTGCTTGAGCTCTTCATCATTTTCATTTTTTCGAAACAACTTTTTAACATCGGCCACCCGAGAGAGCCCTGTTTGAGGATCTGTTGCTATTCGCGTCCAAGTAGAGCCCCGTTCGTGTTCGAGTTCGAGTCGCTATGGCAGAGGCGCCTCCGGAACTGCTATCGCGTGTGATTTCCCTGCACTGTCCATTCGTGCAGCTTCTCCATGCAGATCAACGATGCCAGATCTGTTCATTCTTCTCCCGTTTCTCTGCACACAGATTTGTCTATTCTCTTTTCTCTGTCTTTCTTCTATTTGTTTTGTTGATAAATTTGAATTCCAAAACATGTGCCTATTTCAGTTTGTATGATTTTACTCTGGATTGTGAGTTGGGTTTTTGTTTATAAATTGAAAGTTGGGATTGTTGGTACAGCGATTACTCTTGATTTATCTCGGCGAGTTTCTGTTTTGGGGATGTTTGGGTATTGTGTTTACCCAGATTGGGGGATTAGGGCATATGGCAGAATCATCAAAGGAAGAGCTAGTTCAGCTGATCAAGCGCTTCAGTGCTTACATAACCTTCAAAATGTCCAATCTTTTGTCGATCTCTTTTCCATAACCTGGTTTTTATCTCTCCTCTATTCATACTGTTTCTTGATTTCAATTTCGTTGTTTTACATTCAATTTTCTAATTCAATGTAGCTTCTTAATTTCCCTTTGCTAGGGATAATATTTTTAATTCTAGGTATTTGATGTCATAAGTTGTCAGTCAATTGGAGCTTTTGATAAATTGGTTAATGCCTATCGAGTCCCAGCTTTAATGTCATTTCAGTACTCTACAAACATTGACAGTTTTAACAGTCCTCTTATATCTTCTGCTGATAATTGAATAAAAGGTATAACGAAATCTACTTTGTGCTGAGTAACTAATAATGGTGGTTTCTCAAATACACTTAGGAAGCTGCTACATGTTCATGGAAAGCTTTTCTCCATATCTGAAGTTGAAGGTATGTCCATATGTTTGTATACCTTCCTGCTACATTTTGATAGTAAAATTGAAACCAATAGCTCAAGTTATTTTCTTTCTGCTCTCCTTGTTAACATTTTTTTCTGTTAAGTTTTTCTTTTATTTAGTTACATTGGATCTCCGTCTGATCAACCTAGCACTTTCTAGTGATCTGCAATGACTTCAATGAGATGAGAAATCTAACTGAAGTGCATATATGGTGGCTCTTTTTTTTTTTTTAATAGTGTCTATGGTAGCTTGTTTGTCTAGCAAATTTGTTTTTATTCCCATTGATATCTGGTGAAATGGTATCTTTGTCAAGACTAGTATGTATTATTCTGTAATATTTTTTCTCAGTTGCAGATGTAATATTTGATGCAGCCCTTTATAACAATGTTTTCCCCCCTTTGGTTGTGTTTAAGTTTTCTATTCATTATGATAGGATCTACAATCCTGATCATGTCTTGTGGAGTCTATTATAACAAATTCCATTATTCGGCTGATGTACCTGTTAGAAATAAGAAACTCAAACTGAAATAGAACAGAAAAAGCAACGGAAAACGGAATAGAGGAATGGAGCCCAAAAACATGCTTTCTGTAACTCTTAATTCCTCATTCAGACTTTTTAGCTTTTATAGGGAGAGTATTTAATTATAAGCATAAGTTGTCATAATGGTTTTCGAGTTTAAGTGTGTTTGCTTTTCTTTTTCTTTTTTATTTTTTGGATGTAGAGATGCAAATTCATATCGGAAAGGTATTGTCTCATATGGTGTGTGTCTATAACTATTTCTCTTTGTATGCTGAAGTTTATGATGTGTGCAATTGAGCTGAAAGTATGGTCAAGGTATCATAAAAACCATTAAGTTCTGTTTTCTATAAGATTATTAATTAACTTAAAGTTCCTGTGAGGTAACCAACATGATGTTTTTTGTGCCCTTATGTTGCCCAATTTTTGGGCCTCTTTGAGAATTAAACATGAAATGCCTCTTGCTCTTCATGTTGGGGACTTGTGATGTCTAATTTTTGTATTTACTGTTTTTTTTTCCTTTTTTTTTTTTTCAAATGTAGGCTGATCAAAAGATCAAGGGGATATGTGTAGAAACTTCATCAAATATTAAAACAATTTAATAGCTTGAATTTAGTAAGATTGATGTTTATTTTTATTTTGGTCTAATTTTCTTTTATTTTACTAAAAAATTACTGTCATTAGAGTGTAACAATAATGGTATAAAGTTCATTTCTTTTTCCTAGTTGTATACCGAGTTTGATGATTTGGAGGTGATCCAGGGAACAAAAAAGGATTATCTGTTTCTTTCTCTTTCTAATTGCTTTTGTCAAAGTTTCGATTTATGGCTGAATATTTTGTGTTCTTTGGAGCCTGAATGTGATATATCTTGATGTTTGATGCTGCACTTTGTATGTTGAAGGCTTGACTTTGGACAACAGTAGGATAGCTAAGAAGAGGGATATAAGTCGAAGCACATCTTTTTTTGATACAGAACAACAACAGTAGCATCAGGACCACTAAATTGTCAGACTAGATTTTGAATAGCACTTTTTATATATTCATTATTGAATTTTAGTTTTTTTATTTATTGTATTTGTTCTCAACTTCAATTTTCTATATGTAACTAATGTTTTTTATTTAAAATATGAAAAATAAAAAATTAGCTCATTTTCAAAACAGATAATCCATCGCTAATTTGTTATTATCTATTTTTGAAAAATTTATCGACGAGGTTAGCAATAGAGTTAATCTGTCGCTAATTTAGCAAAGGATAACAGGCCACTATGTCCGTCGCTGATGTTTGTGGAAGATTGGGTGGCCTATATTTACCGACGGCTTTTTCCGTTGCTAATACTTCCCTAACTTTAGCAACGGACTTGATCACTCGCTGTTGTTTTTGCGACGAGCAAAGGATTTTGTTCGTCGCTAATCCGCCGCTGAATCTAAACAGCGACAGATTTCTATCTTTTAGCGATGGATTAAATTATTGTAATGATATCCATGCATGGATAAATTCATAAGTTCTTCAAGTACAATATATATACATTCTTTTTTTTTTTGTTTACATATGCATGATATATTGTGATTGAATTCATTAATAAAATAATTATTTTTAAATCTGATTTAAACCAGAAAATTTTAAAAATTTACCAAATTTAAGCTTAATTAATGGCTCGATAATCAATGTATATGTTGGAAAGATGTGATTTTATAGAATTCTCTCCTTTACTGCTATCACTGCAATATCATACCTACATTAATTTACATATAAGAACGTACATTAAAAAAATTATTATATATATATATATATATAAATTTGTAATTAAATATATTTATTATAATAAGTTATTCAGAATCAAAATCCCATCGACAACCAGAAAAAATCATGAATTTATAATCTATATACTGAGGTTGGATATATCAAGTGGTAAGGGTCCACCACTGGGTAAGTTACGGATATGAATCAATGAAAAAATTAGGAGAATTTAGCAATAAGCTTCAGCTTAGTAATATTGGTCTGCTGACCAATACTGTAAAGTCTCAAGTTCGACTTTTCATTTGGACCGAAAAAATTTCACCATTCAACTATTTTTAATTTTTTTTTT
>CATIWF010199365.1:0-16529 GCA_949630135.1 Balakata baccata
CTGTTAAGATACGATTAAAAATATATAAAAAATTTAATTATTTTAATATCAAACTATATAAAATATTTAAATATATATTATAATATTTTAAATATTTATAATATATTTATATGTAATAAATTTATAATACATTATGGTAAAATTAATAATATTAGTATATTTTATATATAATAAATATAAATAAATATTAAATGGCTATTATTATAATTATATTAATATTATATTATATATTTACTAAATTATATTTAGATGAATTGATATATAATTATTGTATATTTATTAAAATATATTTAATTAAATTAAAACATAATTGATTTTATAGCTTATTTTGTTAACTTAGATCATATTAATATTATACTAATATATTTAGTAGTTTTTGTTTAGATGAATTAATATATATTTTCTAATATATATTTAGTTTCTCATGTATTATATATATAACCCATTTTTAATTTTAAAATATGAAATAAAACTATGTTAGGATTAAATTCTAAAAAGTATAAATTTAGATATTTTTTGAATTGAATAATGCAAAACAATTATTTAAATATTATTGAGTATTTTTCAAATAAATTAGATATATTCAACTTTCAATATATACAAAAAATATATTTTGTATGATAATTGAAATTTGCAATTTATATTTTTAGTAATTTTTCATTTATTATTATTGTTATGTATTAATATATATAGCAAGGTATTCAAATTTGGTCTGGTCAATAAACCTAAAGAAGCAACGGGTTAACATGCCTATGTTAAATTTTCTAAAAATATTATCTATCTTTTATATAATAAAATATAACGTGTCATATATAATGAAATATAAAAATAATTTTAAATGTTTGTTATTTGTTTCTCCATGTGGGTAGAAACACACAACATTAATATTAATCTTTGATTAAAAAAATAATTTTTGAATAATTTTAGCATTTTAAGAATTGAAATATTTTTTATGACGTATCGAATAGGTTAAATTGAAAATTATTTCAACAACTAATTTAATTTATTTTTTCAATTGTTTCAGAGGTTCTAATTTTATAGCAAAAGAAAACTTTTGTTGAATTGGATTGTTTCTTTTGATTTTCTTGTCACAGCAAATAATATCAACCAATTTTTTTATCAAATGAATAGAGTTAATTATATAATAATAATAAATTTTAATCAGATACTCATATACTGGCGTATCCAATTAATCATTACCAGATGATACAAAAAAAAAATTAGAAGAAAAGGTAATTGTAGAGGGGAGTGTTTGATAAATAAGATGGGAGATAATCATGGACAACTGGAGACCAGAGTTATAGTTAACGTGAAACGAAACCAACCAAAGATTCTAGCAAAAACTGCAGAAGTGTTAGATAAAGTAGTTGGAAAAGAGATATTAGTGAAAGAATCAGATTTCTCGCAGCAAAATTCCATTTCTTTAACCTATTGCAATGATAAAGCATTCGCTCTAGAATGCCCAATGAAGCGCTTGCGTTGTACATAATTCCCACAGCGAAAGAATTAAGTAAGAAATGAGCCAGCAATCTATATCAGAATAAGATGCCAAGCAAGATTGCCCTAACCAGTCTTACCTTGATCCGGGAAAACTGTTTGACTTGAATTTGATTGACCGGTTTCGAGTTGAACCGACTGAGCTAAGTCTGTTTTTATATCCGTGTAAATATATTTAGTTAATTGTATCTAATCGTTTCGTATCGTATAACGTGTATACTATTAGACATATTTAATTAATCGTATCTATTCGTTTCGTAACGTATACGTTATATGATATAGATTAAACATGTTCAATTAAACATATTTAATTAATCATATCTAATAGTGTCGTGTCAATACAAATTTTAACCATATTGTATTCATTTTTAATTTTTGACACGATTAATTAATCGTGTTGTGTTTGTGTTTCGTATAATTGTATCATACACGAAATAAAACATTACACAATATAAATTGCCTGTACTAATGTTTTTAGTTAATTACTTTTACGAGATTATTTTGTTTACGTGGGCAAAGTCGGGTAGTCACAGTTTGTAAACCGGTGGTTCATTGCAGTTCCGGTTCATGAATTAATTGCCAATTCACAATTCATTGTTAGATTGAACCGCTCCTTGAGCGGTTTCAGGTGGATTTAGAATCGGCCGATTTCAGATTTTTTAGTTCATGAATTATTATCGGTTTGGTCGATTTGAATATATATATACGGTTATGAAATGTGAATTGCCGATTTTTGTTCATGAACAGACGGCTTCAGTTCAACTAAAAGGGGAACCGGCTTCTCAACACTTACGGACTGGTTTAATAAGAATGTAGATTAATTGAAGTCAATCCAGATTTGACCAGATCAGTTTTAGTCCGGTTCGCGGACTGAACTGGTCCATGGCTAGCCTTAGCCAAAGCTTCTTGGGCTATGTTAAAAAGGGTTGGTATAATAGAGGAGTGACTGATGCAGCCTATAATAAATGTATTTAGGTCTCAATGGGTGGAGTCTATCAATTAAAAAAACTGTTTTATTACTTACCAAAACAAAAAAAAATTGTTTGGCTGCCAATTTTTCCTCTTTCGCTATTAATCATGTTCAAAGGAAGGCAAATTTGCCGGAAACTGGCTCTCCCATGTACTCTTGGATCCCCGCATGGTATTTGACAGTGGCTTCATCATGATCTTGCGGCAAATTTCTATTTAACCCACCTTTATGTACCAAAAAAAACTGTTTTATTAATTTTTATAATGAAAATCAATGCAAATGGTTAATTAAAGGAGATTTTGAGATTGTTGTTGGGGTAAAAAATAGATTTATAAATTTTTTAAATTGATTAAACAATTTTTTAAAATTTTTAGAAAAAGTTTTTCTCAAACATACTTTGAAGCAAAAATATTTATCTTTTTTTCTCTAAAAGCAATTTTAAAAATAAAAAATCATTATCAAAAACAATTTTTTTAAAAAGGCAATGCAAAATAAAGTCTAAAAATTAAAACAAAAAAAGGATAAAAAAATTACTTGAACTGGCAGAATCATAAAAGCTTAAAGAGAGAAAATAGAATCTCTCAAGTCAAACCTATATAATACTGAATAATGCCTTTAAATTTAAGTGAGTAAAAGAAGACACAGCAATTGCAATCTGAGAAGCCAAATAAATATGTGCAGCAAATCAGCATTGCCGGGCAAATCTCCCTTGGCAGGGTGCACAGTACTAGGTATCGGATTGACCTGTTTAGTGGCTCCATGCCAATGGAGTTTTTGCCCTGTAATGCACCTGCACCTCAACTCACTGAGTCATCGGTTGTCGCAACTCGCAAGCTTATTATTTATGCCATCCTCCAGGAAGCATATACCATAGCACAATACCACTTTTTCCAATCAATGCTTTATTCGTTTCATTCAAACCCTTTCTTCAGACAAAAGCATTTTGAAATTAACACAATATATTCCTAACGAAGATTTAACTGTAAATCACAAAATTGATATTTAATGCAACCGAATCTGATAATAAAATATTGAAAATATAGTGAAAAAGCTACAAATAATTATTTAAGGTTCAGTTGTTTTTTTTATTCATTAGAAGGCGTAGAGGGTATGGGCTAACTACACAAAATAGTAGTCATTTATATATGTTAAACTTTCACCAATATTAATAAATGGTGGTAAAAATACTCTTAACTAAGATATCTTTAATTCGGACTAGTGGAAATACAAATTAAGCCCCTTTAATAGGCATCAATCATTTTTTTTATTGTCCGATTCCTTTCTTATGATATTTTCAATTAATTAATACAAAGAAAAGGGTAGAGTTTCTTTTTTCCTCCAATTTTTTTTTTTTTGGACATACAAACATCAGGAGTGGTAATTTTAATTCATACCCAGCAATCCGCCCATTCCATTTAAATTAGGGTATGAGTCATAAATATGTAGTTTAAATATAAATGGATTATAAATAGATTCAATCCATTTTAATCCACTAATATATGAGTGAGTTAGAGTTGAGGATGAGTACTTATTTAAACTCATATATAAATAAATAAATAAACTTTTTTTTTTTACTTTTTTTACACCAAATTTTTATAAATTTCTTATAAAGTTTTTAGAAAAACTAAACATATTAATCATTTTTTATACATTTACATAAAAAATTTTAATATTATTTTTTCTAAATTTTTTATTAATAAAAAATAAAATATATAATTTTGCAATTAATATATATACATTACCATTTTTACTAAAAATATATTATTTTTATAGTTAAAAATTAATTTTTGAAGTTTTCGATACAATTTTTTTTAAAAAATAAATATACATTTAAACTGTGACATTTGCTTATTTGAGATACCGATTGATGCACACAAATTGAAATCAAATAAGTGAAGACGACCAAAAATTGAGCATATTGTAATTGAAATAACACCAATACGATTAGAATCTAATTATATATTAAAAAAAAAGTGAATAATTAGTAAGTTATCATATGAGACCGATAAGAAGGACAAAATCGTAAATTTATAATTTTTGGTCCAACGAATGAATTGTGAATTGAGCATACCGGGATATATAGCATATTAAGACAAGTCTGTGAATAAAATTTTATATCAAAATTTATCCATTTAGAGTCCCAAATTGATAAAATAAAATTTAAATTCCGGATAAATTTTAACATTTTTATATATTAAATAGATAAATTAGTGGGTTATGGTTAAATGGGTTGTAAACAACCCAACTCATACCCACCCTAACCCAACCTTTTGTCACCCCTACTGCTGATGAATAGCCGTTAATTATGAAAATTAGATATTCTTTCTAAATTAGAAGCTACAAATGCTTGAAATGAAAGATACAACAGCATTTTCTTGTTATATATATATACACACACACACAAACTCTTCATTTCCCCAAGAGCCACCATTCACTTCATGGATTAAAGAATATATCCCCTACATTTTATTTGATAGATAAATTTATCTAAAGGGTATCTGTTTCTAAGATTGCATAAACGAGTTGTTATATCACATATATGGAACAAAGTACTAGTGAATATGAATTAGACTTGTATTAATCAAGAATGAAGATACATATATATAAAAGGCTAGACAGGGTAGAGGTAGAGTACAAGTAGAATACCCCAATCCGAATACAAGTGAACTATTCTAGTTTAAGTTGGAGTGAACTCTCTTATACTTATCACGCTCCTGTAAGCTGAACTGGGTGAGAAAACACAGTTTGCTTTGTTCGGAGTTGTAGAAATGAATTTTTAAGTAAAGCCTTGGTGAAGACATCAGCAACTTGATCTTTGAAGCTGATGTACTGAACTTGCAAGAGTTGCTTCTTAACATGATCCCTCACAAAGTAAAAGTGAATTTCCAAATGCTTAGATTGAGAATGAAACACAGGATTAGTAGTCAAATAAGTGGCACTAAGATTGTCACACCATAATGTGGGTGTTGTTGGAAGTTTGAAGCCAATTTCTTATAGTAAGGATTGGAGCCACACTACTTCAGATGTGGTGGTGGCTAGAGCATGATACTCTGCCTTGGTAGATGACTGAGACACTGAATTTTGTTTTCGAGAGCTCCATGAAATCAAATTACAACCAATAAAAATCGTAAATCCAGTCGTTGATTTTTTGTCATCCAAATTGCCTACCCAATCCGCATCAGAGTATGCATTAAGAGTGCAATTATCTGATTTGGTCAAGAAAATACCATAAGAAGTCAGTCCTCGAAGATATCGCAGTAGTCATTTTATGCTTTGCCAATAAAGTTCGGTTGGTTGATACATGAATTAAGCAAGTCTATTGATAGCAAAGGAGATATCTGGCCTTGTGAAAGATAGGTATTGAAGTCCACTTATAATGCTACGAAACATAGTGGAATTGTGAAAGGTTGGACTGTCACCAAGTAAAAGCTTTTCAGTAGGAGATAGTGGCATTGAGACAAGCTTGCATGTGGCCATATTTGCCCATTGTAATAGTGATTTGATATACTTTTCTTAACAAAGGCAAATACCATTTGAATGCCAATTACTTCAATACTAAGAAAATAATGGAGTTTATCCAAGTCTTTGATAGCAAATCGTTGCTTTAAATGTTGAATAATATTGCTTGCCAAGGTGTCAGAATTGCCCAATTTTAATAAATCATCAACATAAATAAGGCAGTGCAAACCTTCTTTTCAAGAATGTAAATAATATAAGGAGGTGTCAGTCTTGGATGATTTAAAACCCATAGTGCATAAAGCACTAGTTAGACATTAATGCCACATTCGTGGGGCTTGCTTAAGTCCATAGATAGATTTGTTTAGGCGACAAACATAATGAGGATGATTTTTATTCACAAAATTACTTGGTTGTTGCATATACACTTTCTCTTTGAGTGTGTCATATAAGAATGCATTGGAGATATCCAATTATTTCACTATCCAACCAAATTGGACACTAAGGGAAATAAGTAGCTAAATTGTTGCTGGTTTAACAATTAGGATGTATGTTTCTACAAAATCCACACTAAGTCATTGATGAAAACCTTTGCAACTAAGTGCGGCTTGTATCTATCTACAAAACCATCTGCCTTTGTTTTATGTCCAATGATATTGCTAGCTTCTATAGGTAGGACTAGATCCCATGTGTTATTTGCAATTAAAGCATCATATTCTTCTTGCATTGCATTTCACCAATGAGGGAATTTAGAAGCTATGGTATAGCTTATGGGATTAGATGGAATGGATGTAGTGGCAGGAAAGGAATGATGCTGTCGTGGCTTTAGATTGCCAGTGTGAGACTTGGTAACCATATGATGAGTGCGTTGGGAAATTGATTGATATGCAGATGTATCATTAGGACTTGTATTAATAGTAGATGTTGAATGACCATATATAGAGTGATGAACTGCAAGTGGTGTGTCATTAGTTATAAGGGTTATTGTCATGATTGGCTCGGAGGAGATGGATTCTATGTTTGGCAAGTGATGAGAAGGTGTTTGCTAAAGAACGGAGGTAGGAACGTGAAGTATTGGTGGAGAAGATGCTATTAAAACTGTGCCACCATTAATCACCTCTCTTACAGCTAGAAAAACCTATTCATCAAAAAGAACATGTTGTGAGATAAAGATTTTTCTGGATGAAGGATTGAGACACAAATAACCTTTATGTAATGAACTACACCCAAGAAAAATACAACACTTGGAACAAAAATCAAGCTTAGACTTGGAATAAGGTCGAAGCCATGGATAATAGGCACAACTAAAGATGCACACAAAAGAATAATCCAATTTTTTATTGAATAATTTTTCATAAGGAGAGGGGAGTGAAGTTGTATCATGAGTAGTCTATTGATTGTATAAAGAGTTGTATCAAACGCAAAGGTCCAGAATTTCTTTAGAAGAGAAGAATGAGATAATAGAGATAATTTAGTTTCATTTCCGCATATCTATTTTGCTCTAGGGTGTATGGACAGGAAAATCATTGTGTAATGCCATGTTCCAAGAAATAAGATTGCAATGATTGAAATTCTCCTCCCTAATCAAATTGAAAATTTTTAATTGAGAAAATAAAATATTTTTCAACCCTTTTTCAAAATTGAAAGAATATTTGAGGAACTTCAAATTTAAATTTAAGAAAGTAAACCCATGAGTATTTGCTATAATGATTGTAGAAAAGTAAGTAATATTGATATCCATTAATGGAGACTTTTGAGACAAGACCCAAAAGGTCTGAACAAATCAATTCTAAAGGTTGGGAAGCCTTATACAATGAAATAGGAAATGCTAATTTATGACTTTTGCTAATAGAGCAATCATGACACAAGTTACTGGATTTTGAATTTGAACAATTGATAGAATTATTTTGTAAGAAAGAGAAGCAAGATGGGCTGATGGAGAAGAAGCCAAAGATAACAGTATGGCATAAAGTCCTCCCTCATTTCGGCCTTGAAATAGAATTTGCTGGGTCACCAAATCCTTAACAAGAAAAGAGTTAGGAAAAAATTCCATTGAAATATTACTAGATCTGGTGAAAAAATTGATGAAAAGCAAATTATTAACGGTATTAAGAATATGTAGAATATCATGAAATAAAAACGTATTAGTAACATTTATGAAAGAGGAAAAACCAGTATGAGAAATTGAAAAAGAAGAGCCATTACCAACAATTACTTCTTCAGGGCCTTGATATTCTGAATGAATATTTTGATTTCCCAAGTCTGAAGTGAGGTGATGTGTGGTGCCCGAATCCAACAGCTAAGGTTGGGACTGATTATTAGTATGTGTGTAACTAGGAGTTAGTTGAGAAGAACACGATTTTCTAGCAGAAAGACAAACATTGGCATAATGGCCCGTGCCATTGCAATTAAAGCAAGTCACATGTGAAAGATCTGAGACATCATTGAATTCCCATAGGCACCAAATTTTTATGGTTATGATCTCAAATTATTGGAAGGTGGGGGATACGATTGGAAGATGATGAGTAACAAGCTGACATGCCACACCCTCAAAAGGAATGATGACTGCATCCACAACCTCAAGGATATGCCCCTTGACGTGTGGCAAATTGAGCAGTAGGAGGGATATTTTGCACAGAGTTGGTAGTATTGAGAACTCTATAGCGGGAAAACTGACAATCTTCAATAAGAAGTAGGCCAAAAAAATCATCAAATTGGATATCCTTATGGCGGGCATCACGAGTACAAATAAAAGGTCTATAGACTGGATTTAATCCTTCTAGAACGACTTCAACCAAATCATCTTCAAATATGTGATGTTGAAGGGAAGCTAATTGATCTGAGATTGATTTTTCTTTCTGGATATAGGCAATAATATTATCATTATCCTGATGTAAATTATATAAACGAGACTTTAACTCGCGTATTTATGGTTTAGAGCCCTTTGCATATGCTTGTACTAGACGAGTTTAAGCTTTTACTGCTATTTCAACCCCATCAATTTATTGAAGAACTGTTTGTGACTGAAGCTACGATCTAGCTGAGGACCAATTGATCTTTTTGTTCCCATTAAAGATAAGCGGGATTTGGTTGATCATTGATAATTTTAGCAGGTTGTGTTATAAAACCATCTAGATGATGATAAAAACCATAACCTTTGAGCATAGGTATAATCTGAGTTTTCCATAAAAGAAAGTTTGTTGAAGAAAGTTTAATAGGAAGTTGATGGACTAGGTATAGTGGTGTTTGGAATGGTGAGGAAGCTGTGATTTCATTAATCATACTAAAATTAATTTTGAGAGACTTAGTTAGGTTATTAGAACACTTTATAGCTCTGATACCATATTGAATATGAATTAGACTTGTATTAATCAATAATGAAGATACATATATATACAAGGCTAGACAAGGTAGAGATAGAGTATAATTAGAATATCCCAATCAGAATACAAGTGAACTATTCTAGTTTAAGTTGGAGTGAAACTCTCTTATCCTTATCAAGTACATCATAAGCTTATGTGTAGAAGTAAAACTTTGCTAGTTCACTATGGGTCATTTAGTATATGAAATCGCTTAGTTAAGCTGTAGGATTAATTACTAATTGTATATTTGGCTTAACGAACATAGCTTTACTATATATTTTAGCTTTTTCTCAAAAATGGCCTTAGTTTTGAACTTTATGTTTCAACTTCTTATTTAGGATAAGAGATATTAAAGTAATTTATCCAATTACTTAAAACATCATACCAAACATATAATTACAAATTTGGATTAGTTAATACTATGATTAAAATATTTTTACCAAACACTGGTTAACTTAACTAATCATATGACTTAATGAACCTAGTATTAAGACTAATCCTATGACTTAAGTTCAGCAAAAGTTCATTCACTAGCATAAAATATATCTTCTGTGAAGGTCAGATGTATTTGTTCCATAAATAATAGACACATAAGGTCGAGACGGTGGAATTTTTGTAAATAAAATCCCCAACCTATTACTCATATGTGCATGTTTATTGTGAAACATACACATCTAAGAACATTAGATGTGTCTGTTAACCAAAATAGATACGTCTGATATTCTCATATGTGTCTGGCCTCATTAAATAGACGCAAGTGGAAGCAAAAAGAACGATGATGTTTTGTAAAGACTTGATGCATCTGTTTTTTATACTAACAAATACATCCCGGGCATGCTAAAATAACACTGTTTTTTATCCTCTAAACATGCACCGTTTTATAAATAACAACAATTAAAATGATGTCATTTTATGAGAACCAAATGCATCTATTTTCTAGACTAATAAACGCATTTGATGCATACTTAAACAATACCATTTTCGGTCCTCAAAACATGCGATGTTTTATAAATAACAGCATTAAAATAACGTCGGTTTATGAGGACTGGATGCATATGTTTTTCTCAACAGACGTATCTAACCTTGACAAAATGCAATTTTGACTATCTCAGATGCGTCTGTATCCACCGATCATATACGTCTCCTTCATGCGCAGAGCCAAGGCATATGTGGGCCCCTCCCAACTTTTTTTTTAAATTTTTAAAGTAGAATTTATAATTTACTCTAATTGGCTCCCCTTCTCATTTGTTACTTGAAATGCGTTTAGACTATATTTGGATCATGAAATGAAATAGTATGAAATAAAATTATAATTTTTAAAGAATAAAATAAGTATTCCTAGAATAATTATTCAAAAATAATTATTATTTCATGCTTTGGTTCATAAATCTAAATTAACTATTTATAAAGTCTTCCACTTCCTTTGGAAATAGAAACTAATGTTCTAATTGTATGCACTTTAACCTTTCCACGGTATTAAGTTCCATGAAAAAAAAGTATATCTCTGCAGCTTAAAAGAAACATGAAAGTGATTGGCCAATAGACAAAAATTACTCTCTTCATTTTTTCTATTCAATTAGATTAATATTAATTATTTTACATTGTTGATTTAGTTTAATTTTTTTCTTGAGTAAAATTGTAAAGTAACTATTTTCTTTTAAAAAATGAAGCAACTATTTATTTTCATTTTGTTGTGTTAATATGATTTTGTCTTTTATTTTTAGTCGGTTATCGATTAGATTAAAGTAACTTTTGTTGAACAAATTTGGAGACTTCATTATTTGCTAAATCTTATATTATTTGATGCAAATATAATTTATTTAACTTTTATTATTATATATAATAAATATTTGATCATTTACATTTTTGTTATTATTGGCCCTAGGAGTGGCAATAATGAACACGACACAGACCCAACATGATATTTGCAGGTTATGGTTCATGTTTATCGTGTTTGTGTCATAATCATATTTGTGTTATAATCGTGTCAACCTGATAAAGACACAAAATTTATTGTGTCTTGTTTGGGTTGACCTACTTACAAAAAAAAATACATTTAACCTATTAATAATTTGTGTCGTGTAGTATCATGTCATATTTACATGTTTAATCCGATACATTATAACTCATATACACATTAACTATATCATATTACACTAATTTTATATGTTAATCGTATTATATGTGTTGTATTAACCCGTTATTAAGTAGGTCGAATTCATATTTAAATTTTAGATACAATTAACTTGTCGTGTTCATATTTACTCTTATCATGTTATGGATATATATATCAAGATACAATACGAACACGACCTATTAACACGAATTGCCACCCCTAATTGGCCCCCCCTTATATGCAATCCTGGCTCTACCCTTGGTCTTTTTCTTATAAGTCTGTTTGTAGACAGACATATCTAATAAAAAAATAGACATAAATGACCCTTTTTAGTACTAGTGGTTGCAACATTAACAACAAAACTAATTTAGATTAATTAATAGTCAACTAACCATTATATATATATATAAGTCAATTAGCTGTTGATCCACTCAGTAAGCTTCCTATTCTGCACACCTACAACTTAGGGCATAGAAATAATGCTTATTTTAAGTTTTGGTGGGTAGAACCAAATTTCGCTCGAAAAAGGACAGATAGCGGTGGGGAAGGGTTTTCCGCTCGTAACACCAGTTTTTCAATCGGGACTCACCTCTACACTGCACACTATAGATATATGTTTTGCACCATACTTCACACCTATTAGAAACCTAGCCACTCTCTAATCATCCCAAACCCTCCAGAAGCATTCCTTAGCATTTCCCTTTGATTACCTTCTAATTTAACACTTGAAAACACAATTGTGATTGTTTTATCAAGGATTTAATTAGGGTTTTTGGTGCTTTCATCAAGAACGCGAGTTACCAGCTAAACAGCCCAGGAATAGGCTTTGTTTACCTCTATTCTTGATTTTCAAAGGGGATTGAGTAAGTATCTCGTTCTTTTAACACTCCTAGATTGGGTTTAATGGTTTATTATCTTGGAAGTTGGGGTTACCTTTCAGTTTCGGTATGATTTCCTTATAGCAGTATATTTAAAACAGTTTTATGACCCTTGCCTCATATGATTTTTGCTAGGGAATAGAACGGAACAGAAGGAGGGAACGAACATCAAAACATGAGAGAGATGTAGAGTGAGGATTTTCGACTCCATTGTTAGAGGTTTGTACATATAATCATGTTTATTCGCTTTCTAACTGCATGTTTGCTAGTGAATAGGTATTTTGGATGTTATGCCACTATTGAATGCCATGATTATAGATCTGAATGGTCTAAACACGTTGGTATTGATTAATGATATGGATTATTCATGATTTTCATGTTAAATTAGAAAAATGCAAATTAAATGGATTATGGCATGTTCACAATGACAAAATGGTATGTTTGCAATAAGGTATGACATTCTGGAATTTATGTGATGCATTTTGAATCAAGTGAATTGGTGTTAGCATGTGAAAACTGAATTTTCATTGCTGATGTCGGGCCTTTTTCGGTCGAGACTTACTTGACCACATGCTTGTACAGCCCAGCGATGGGCCAGGCCAGGTGCGCTAACACTGCAATGGCATGCCGTAGCATACTATGGTACAGACATGCTTGTATGAAAGGTGATGATGCCAGTTTTGATAATATGGACTACATATGCCTAACCTATTATGATGTAATATGAGAATAATATAGATGTATTGATAATGACATTATGTATTATGTGCTATGGCATGACATGTATATGATGATACATGGGTTATGGTGTGATATGATATGGAAATGATGATATGAATGATATTATGTTGCAATCTTTATGTTGCCATGCAATATCATGGAAGTGTTATCTTAACCATGAAATATGGATCATGCAATTATTAAAGAAAAGACTTAAATACCTTTACTCGTACTAGGATTGACTATAGGATAGATGACATACTATTAAGGGTGGTTACGGTACCGTAGGATTTCTTCATGCATTTATTATCGAGCAAGGTGACTTTAGCTCTGAGAGCGCCCTTGACCATACTGCTATCAACTATTATTATTATTGATTATGAGTTAAGTTGACTTCAGCTCCAGTAGCTTTAGCTACGAGAGCACCTCTATTCATAACCTATATTCGATAGTATAGTATAGAGTAATTAGGCAAATTGATTGGATAAACATAAAACAGGAAATTGTGTTACAGCATTTATGAATACAATAATGACATATGCTTACTAGGTACGCTACTGTAGTGGTGTAATGATTGATTGGCATGATGACATGACTATGATTATATGATATGAATTGCATGTTATATATGATAGAATTTATATGATTATATGTACCACTAAACTTGAATAGCTTAATGTATATGATTATATGTACCACTAAGCTTGGATAGCTTAATGTATATGATTGTTTGCACGCAGCTCTGGAGCCGTAGGTAGAGTTAACACGAATAAGCCGAGCCAGTCAACTCACATTTATGCATTTCTTTTCTTATCATATATTTGGGATAGAATTTGATTTTTGTTTTAAATTGTATTTTGAAATATAGATTGTAAGTTTTCTTTATTTTGAGCAGGTTTAGCCCTTATTGATTACAGATTACTTAATAAGCCTAAATGCATGATAATTAGTTATATGGTTATATGTTGCTATAGATATTCAAACAAATGATTTCATAATATGTTCATATGGTGAAAACTAAAAAGGGAGTAATAATTAAATGTTCAGTATTATATATGTAGTAGCACTCCCTCATATCCCTCATATAGCGGACTAGTATGCTATATGGGAGGGTGTTACAGCACGATTAGCTCAACTCAGTTTTTTGCTTCTATTAGCTGGGATGGTTGCTAATTATTTAAAACTAGATGCAATATTAGCTGTGTAGCTAACTCAGAATTGTGACTTCAGCTTCATTAGGCTCTATGCAAATGCTGTTACAGAACCTATATATATATTATATTGTAGTATTAGTGTATCTTGCACTTAATACTTGTTCCTCAAAATTTCATCACATATATAGTGTATCTTGCACTTAATACTTGTTCCTCAAAATTTCATCACATGATAATTCTTTTTACTTCTTTATTTCTGATCAATTTGATCCTTCAAAAAAAATGATCAATTTAAAGCACCACTAATTGTGCATGTCACCACTTTTATACATATTTCTTAAATTGCTTTAGAAATAACTATAGTACTAATCAATATGGTATAATATTAATTAAGAGGTTTAAAAAGAAGGGATTAATGTACTTAATGGGAGAGAAAATATTTTTTTCTTCAAAAGAAAAATCTGATCAATTTATTTATTTTGCTTGATATGCTACACCTATAATTTCTTCAGCAAAGAATTGCAGAATAATTGACAAAGCCATTAATAATCCTCAATTTCTGGATAGTAATCAGGTAAGCAGTTTGGTGACGTTATGTTGAGTTTTTTTTTTTTTTTTGACAAAAAAAAAATTTCATTGATTCAAAATAGTAATACATCTATAAAAATAAATACAAATCCGTTAAAAATCATGAATAATGAAATAATGAAAAAATTTACTGTGCTTAGATTAATAGTATAACAAATCGGCTTAAAGCCTATAAATTTGATAATACTATAATGACTAGAATAATTATGATTTCAGTTCTGCAATATACTGACGACTATAATATGATTTCTGTTGGATCGAAAATATTTTATCTATCTGAATTATCTATACAAAAATTTCACAATAAGACGACGAAATCATGAAAAACAAAATGAACAAAATAAAAATATAAATATGTGGAATAACCACTTATTTTAGAAATAAATTGATAAAATATATATAGGCTTTTTCCTTACTTAAGTAAGATGGTGGTTAGAGAAAAAAAGAAGAAAAAAGTTGATGGAAAAGAAGGCTAGGGTTTTTATCTTTCATCTATTAATGTGTGTGAGGTTATATTGAGTTGGGACAATGAAGACGCACTAATTAAAGGATAATTTTAATTTGGCAATGGTTATCAGATGTGAAGGGAAAATGCAGAAGAATTGCTGTTGGCAGAAGGCACACTCACTTGTTGGATTGCATAAGTTACCTATCTTCCGCTCGCTTTTTGTGAACTTAACGGGTATTAGTCCAGTAAATAATTTTTTCTTGCTTTTTGTTAACTTTGCTCAATTTATTGTACAAAATTAAAAATTTGGCTACCTGCCAATAGAATGATTATTTGCCCTGTAATTAATGCGACTGCACAACTAAATCACACAATCATATCCTCCAAACTCGCTCACATATATGCTATTGCTAGCTATCTAAGAAGAAGCATATTCGACGGGACAATCCCTCTTATTTTGCTATGGCCATGTATATATATATACAGATGTTGTGGATCAGATTTTCTTTCTTTTTGTTTTTTCATCCACTTTATTCTCTTCATATTACAGCCACTTACTCATGCAAAAGACTGGACGACGGTAAAAGGGTTTAATTTCCTGTTACATGTTTGACTATGAAGCACATTTTTTCTTTTAAATTATTTTGCTTAAACATTAAAAATGTTAGAGACTAATGCATTCTTTATTTATTAATAATTAATGAATGATTTGATTTAGCCAATCAAGTGGTATTTTGATTGGTATTTTTTAGAGATGTCAATTAGACCCATCTAGACAGTGCCCGCTCTAATTCTGAAATTTTGTATAGCGGGATTGGAGTAGGAACGGTATATAATCTCCGCTCTTATCTCCGACCCGATAATATATATATATATAATTAATAAAAAAATAAAGATATAATATTTATTTAAAATAAACAAATATTTTTTTACTTAAAAATTATATAATTAAGTAATTAATTGAAATAATAAAAATAAAAAATAATTTTAAATATTTAAAAAATTAATAAAAATGGGGGATCGGGAATTCCCATTCCCGTCGGGGATCCAGGACAGAGCGGAAGTTTTGATATCAGAGACGAGCCCATTATCACTCATGATATTTTTATCTTTTAAGATAATTAACAAGTATAAGAACATGACTTCATTTTATTTTGTAGTCTATGGCCCATTAAATATTTTAATAAAAAAAATGATTTAATGCAACATACTAATTAAAATCAGTAACTTTCGGAATAAATCACAATTAGCATTTCATAATAGGGAAAAGCATAGAAGGCCTATAGCAGCACAAGAGAATAACTAGAAAAGCATTAATTCAATTGCCTCCGCCTTTTTTG
>CATIWF010199380.1:0-16843 GCA_949630135.1 Balakata baccata
GCACGCGCCATAGCTGTAGTTCAAAAATGTGGCGAAAACCCACCAAATTGCTGATATTAAAGAAATTGAATTATTATCGCCTAAAATATTTCTTGATATTCTATATTTGAATGAATTTATTAAAATCTCTTTTCACTAAGAGATGATATAATGTATTTTTATAAGGAAATGTAAAAGTTTAATGTTTAATTTTAATACAATCAATTATCCAAATACAATTTAATTAATTTTATACTTAACTATGTTATTGGTGGAGGATAAAATCTTTATTTAATTAATAATGAAAAACTTAATGAAATGAAAAATAAAATTTAAAAATTTAATAAAATAATATAAATATTTGATGACTGAGTGGATGGCAATTGAATCCATTATCGCAGTGCCCTGTCACAAATGGGATAGATTTTTTTTTATATTTTCATGTTTTGTTCTGACCGTTTTGATAATTTATTTATTTATATCTTAATATCTATAATAATTTTGAAAATAAAAATATAATACTTATTTAAAATAAAAATATTTTTTATTTAATATATATATATATAATTAATTAATAAAAAATTATTTTTAGTATTGAAATAAAATAAAATATTTAATAAAATTGGGAAATGGGTTGGGAACAGAGAGGATATAGATCTTTTGGGATTGGAGAACTCTACTCCTAATTCTCGCCGTTGCCGTTCCTATGATCGGGTAAAACAACCCCAAAACTTGAAAGGAAGTAATTCCTTGATGAGAGTCAATCTTAACCGTTGAAGAGGCAGAAAATTTCCTGATCGGCTACAAAAATTCTACGGTCATTGAATTGTTGCCAGCTAGCAGTCATTTGAAGAGGCGAAAAGTTCCGCGTACAGTCTGCAGAAATTTCCATGATTATAGAACTGGATGTTGGCAGTCTTTCAGAGAGACAGAAAGTTCTGCGGTCTGACCGCAGAGATTTCCCCTTTTCTCAACAACTATATTTTTGGTTTTAGTCAGATTAGTCTATATTTGCATGGGACAGATTTATTAAGCAATAAGAACTGTATTCTTTTATAATACTAAAAAAAATGCTAAAAATTAATTTTATATGCATATTTGCAATGGTTGTTAAATATTATAAAAGCAGATTTAATTTTTTTATTTAATTAATTAATTTTTTTAATTCTTCTAAATTATTTTTTTTAAATATATTTTTTTTAAAAATATTTATTTATCTATTTTTACTTTAAAATAGTTTTTAAGAATTTGTATCTCCATCCTTCTTTGCAAATAAAATTCTGTATATGTAGGTGGGTACACACCAATGCCATTTGTTCTTTCAATTGTTATTTTTTTCTAACAGTTTTATCTGTTTATGGTTGTTTAAGCTTTAATTGCTGATTCACGAATTGTTGTGGAACCATATGTTTATAGCCACCACTTCTTCCACCGAGATAAAATATATTACAAAAATATCTGTACTATCATATATCTAAAGTATATCTAAAGTCTACTATCATATATCTATCAAAGATTTACATAAAGTTTATAAAAAATTTATCCAATGTTTATCTAAAGTTTAATGAAAATTTAGTAAAAATTGAATTTACTTAAAATTTACTTAAAGTTTACAAGAGATTTAGCCAAGATTTACCAAAAAATTAGTGAAAATTAAAGTTATATCTACCAAATATTTACCAAAGATTTACTTGAAATTGATATTTAACATAATTTAAATATTATGTAAATATGTTGCATAAAATGTTGGTACATGATATTAATTCCCTTCACTATTGAAAAAAAATTTAAAAAAAAAAAATCCCATACTGGAAAGCTGCATATTTATCGAATGCAGAAAGATCAATCAGTAGAGGAACCTGTTTTACCTGATCAATCAAAACATATTGATGACGAAAATGGCACATTCCAACTTTTACTTATTTCCATTCAAGAAGAGAAGGAGAAACAATACTGAAATATGGAAGAATGTGAATTGAAACTTGAATAGGAGCATCCCAACAGCATCAATTTTCAAGAAGTTTCCCTTCCTTTTGTCTTTTTAAGACTTTTATAAGAGAGACTGAACTTTCTAATGAAAATAAATAAATAAATTCATGCTATCTCTAAGCACAGAAAATATATAAAATTAATTCTGTAATTTAAATTCAATATGAATTTTAATATATATAAATATTTTTCTCATGCTTGGGTGGGTTCTCGAGCCCAATTCACCAGAGTCATCAGCAAAGGCCGATCTATTAATGTAAGAGTTCATTTTATTTTTCTTATTTTAGAAAAAAAAAGATGCATAAGTCGTTGTAGTATAGTGGTGAGTATTCCCGCCTGTCACGCGGGCGACCCGGGTTAGATCCCCGGCAACGGCGTTCGTCCTATTTTATCCACTCACGGGTAGTAATTTTTCAATCACAACTGAATATCAATTGCAAAACTATCTCTTGTGCAAAAGTTATTACATTAAATACGAGATTTGTTCAAAAATACCATTTAGAAATTTTTATCTTTGCTCAAATGTTAACCTAACCCATAGAGTAATTTTCACCCAAAGGTAATTGCCTAGCTTGGTCTGGGACGAAGCATATGAATGGAGGATTGAATTAGAATACGATATAGCTTGGTCTGGGACGAAGCATATGAATGGAGGATTGAATTAGAATATGATATCAGAAACAAACTATTTATACCATATTTTTGCTATAGACCCATTTGATAAGGTCTAAGCCCATGACGAGATTAAAAGCCCAAGTTCAAAAAATAATCATATATTTTGAGAAATTGCAGAAAATCTATAGAGAACTTGGTGCATCACAGCAGTTGGAGAGTTAGAAAGAAAGTAGAAAAAATAACTGTAAAAATATAATGCACTAGAGACAGTTGAGGAAAAAGTGGCAAATAGTGGAGAATGTGGCAAACAGTTATTTTTGACCCTAATGCTATAAAAAGAAAGAAGCATTCACAAGGAAAGAACCAATCATCAATCACTCAACAACAATCAACGAATTACTCAAATTTAGTCAAGTCTCCAACGATTTTCATTTAGCATTAGTCTTGTTTTAGCTATAAATTCAATTATTCTAGCACACTGTAATTTGTCAATGTTATTTCAATTAAAATCAGTTTTTTTATCTTCTCAAGATTGTCTATTCTCTAGTTCAATTTTCATTCACCGTCAATATTTTCAATTTTTCTAGCAATCGAATTTAGATGTACTGTCAAAGAAATCTATGGATTTACAATCATTTAATTAGAAATCAAGGCACAATTTTCATTTTAGTTTGAAAATTCTTTAATTTCCTGGCATGCTCCCATTATGCACTCTTACATTTGTGCAGCAAACACATACACACATCAGTCAGTATAAATAACACCAAGAATCCAATAGTTGTGATTCTAACATATCTCAGATTGATGATTATCAACAGGAGAATAGGCCTTTGGATGGACCTTATTATACAATAATGTCTGATACATCACAGCAAACCCAACTCCAGGAGCAACTTAGTTATTGGAACAAACTGATATCCATGTAAAAAGGAGTATGTAAATTAACAAAACATCAGATAAAACTGAACTAGAAAACTAGATTGACATTTTCATATCATGATGTATTTCCTAATTTTTTGAGACTATTCTTTATCAAGATTTGCCTACTTACCTCCACAGACAAATTTCTTTTTTTGCCTTGGGAAGTCTCAGTAACACAGGTTAAAACAGAAAAAGAAACCTCTTGGTTTGTCTTCGATAGGGGTCTTCAGTGTTTCCCCCGAGTCATCTCTCACAGCCATTAAAGAACTTGTTCCAGGAGATTCCGGTGGATATACAGCATTCTCTGAAGTGAATATTCGGGCAGGGATGACAGGCTCTGGTGGTGAAACAGTGGAAAGATAGCGCAGGAGCATCTGTATTATCTGGCTGAAATTCGGTCGAGCATTTGGATCCTCTTGCCAACATGAGGTCACTATCATAGCCAAATCCTCTGGAAGGTCGTCCGCACTGGGTCTTACATTCTGCAATATGCAAACACCTTAAATCATGTAAACCAGAATGCTACTAGGCTACATAATAATATAATTGATATTTGGAGCTTGAGAAGACTTTGTCTTTGATCGAGCCAGTTCTCTCATTTCAGATCAAATTATACAGGAAAACCCCTACCAAATGTGTCTTCTTATTGAAGCATAGTAAGTGCAGATGGGTTAATTTTCATATTTAGATGCTAGGCCTTGAACACCTGTAAGCATATTCCTCATACTAGAATGCTAAAATTAACTTAAAATAATAATACATTGGAAAAATGCTTTTTGGCCCCCCGAAACTTGTCTAAATTGTTCGACTTCTAATATTTTTGTTTATGAAACCTCTAATTAAACTTCTGATTTTTGTTCTACAGTGGACTAATATATGATGAAAACGTTAGCATGTATCATATATGCATGAAGCTTGGGAAAATAAATATTTTCAAAAATAGAACAAAACTTGAAAATTCAGGGGATCAACAGAACAAAAATTCAAAGTTCATGGGAAAAATAGAACAACCTCGAAAAGTTCAGGGAATGAAATATGTATACTTATTTTAAAAAAATATTGCAGTCTTTTATTTTAACTACATTTGCTAAAGAAAGAATTGTTAATTTTTTTTTTTTTTTTTATCAAATAAGTTTTCAACATAATCAAAATTGAAAGCTAGAGTGCATAATAGAATTAAAATAGAAATCTAAGGACTCAAAAGAACAATTTCGACAAGTTCACTAGCCAAAAAATGTATCTTGCCCAATACATTAACAGATTGTTGTTTGTCAATGTGGAAGATGAAATTCACATTGAAAACTACTGGCCAAGTGAATTATGATCGTTTCTTGTCCAGGTTCTACAGGGTCTGACTTCCTGCATCAGAACAATTGCAAAAATGCATTACTCTTTCCTATCCAGCCACTCTGCAATCCCTCTAACTGCATTTGTGGACTAGCTCACCCAGTCCTCATTTAAGAGTTCTAAGGAGAGCAATATTCCATCAAGAACACAAAAACTAACACTGTGGTTAAACAATGTCGTGTATAGTGCATAACTATAAAATTCTCACATCAAGTTCCAAGCCTTTCAACTGGTGATTTATGATGGAATCTGTATTTGGGCACTACAATTGACTAGACATAATAAATTAATAATGGTTGTCATTTACTCTTAGGAAACCATTTCAACATAAATGTATTCTGGAAACAACATTGCTCACCTTAAAAGCAGCTGCATATGCTGCCTGTAAATTTGACATGCCTTCAAAAGGCAATTTATTGTGAACAAGCTCCCATAAGACAATTGCAAAGCTGTAAGCATCCACCTTGTGATTGTAATGCTTTTTCTCACCATGCCTTAACGTGACAGTGCTGTAAAGCTGATATGAAAGAGAAAGATCACTAATGACCGGTGTATAAAAATATAAAAAACACTGCTAAAATGTTTTTCCCGTTCTGAAGCTTTTCAATAATAAAAACATTATACCTCCGGAGCCATCCAACGATATGTTCCTGTCTCAGCAGTCATCATCTCTGTTAATGACTCTTCCCTGGCCAGACCAAAATCAGCAAGTTTAACTGTTTTATGGTCAGCAGTCAAGATCAAATTCTCTGTGAAAGGGACAAGAAACAAATTAGTAAGGATCAAGCCATGGCTCAATTCCAACAAGAAATCGTCTTAGAATCTTTAAGCCAATCCATTATGTCAAAGTTTTAAGCTAAAAAAATGACTTAGATCTTTGGAAAAATGTTAAATTCCTCCTGAATTACATCAACATAACCTAAAAGAAGGAAACCATAGATTGAGTTAATGTCAGTAGTGACTTTTCTGACTATCACTATATATACCAATGCAACGTTTCATATTATAAATAACGGGAAGGAAAGATGTAAAAATGAATTTCAAATGTTTGATTCTCAACTTCAACCTCACTAAATCTTAATCTCAAATTAATTAGGGTAGGATTTGTGAATCATTTTCTCCAGTCTGTGCAGTTTAAGCATAGATTTCAGGAAAATCTAATGTCTGACACTCAATATCCATCTAAAACCAGAATTTTTTTAATATTTGAGATTTGTTCTTTTCTAGAGAAAGAAAAAAAAAATCTTCCCTTTGGGAAGACTTTAAATATTTCCCAAAGCTGTGCGTTCATTTTGGCATTAGTAGAGGAACCATTGTGATGTATTGTGACCACTGAAGATCTCAACAAAAAGATATACAGACAAAAAAAAAGGCAGAAACACAGCAATCTCTTGAATGCTTTTAAATCTACTTCTCCCATCATCTTTGATTCTTGACTGTGTTCCAAAGCAATGAAATAGGACAAAACCTCATGCACAGTGTCAACATTGCCCTCAAATAAACTGAATGCTATTCTGAATTAGTGAAATTGGCATATAAAAATAAGGTATGCAATTAAATTTATTGAACTGATTATTCATGAAGAAGAACAAAATTTTGTTGAGTTACTATTTCTCAATCTTGCAAAAAAAGAGATAGGATAACTAGGTAGATTACATGATTTGTTGGTATTTAATTTGTACAAATAGATGTGCATAGATGATACCAGTACTGTGGAGTTTCTTTTTACATTGATGAAGAGGGGAAAAAATGAAATAAACAGAAAAGCCATCTATAAATGTTTCCCTCAGGATAAGGGAGCAATTATAGCAGAAAACAACTTAGATGTATACAGATAGAATAAAATTCTTATGTTCTATTCAAAATTGTGATGAATTGGGTCTTTGAATGCACAAGCATATGTAGAATATGAAACTCAGAATTCACGTCAAATCTAGCTCAAGACAAATCAGTGCATGAAGAGATCTTATAAATGGTGCACATGAACATGCTAAAACCAAACTTTGATCAGGTAACTGTTTTCTGCATGCAAAAGCATATAAAAAGTTACATATACACTAGCAAGAGAAACTGACATCGATTGATTGTACCACTGTCTCAAACCTAATTACTGGGAAAATTTCTGAATCCAAGGTGTTGAGAATAAAATAATATATGAAATTGGAATATCATATGAATTGATTACGTGTATAATTACTTGCTCTTCTCAACAATATTTTTTCAACAGTATAGGACAGAAGTCTATAAGACATGTATTTATGTACAAACTATAGAAGGACAAATGATAGGCTACATATTCTAATAAGCTTTTGGTAAGGTGATACACTCATTCTTCTATTTAAGTTATGAAAACAAGAGATTCCAAGTCCAAATAATGACAATGTCCATCAAATTATACTTGAACTGTTAAGTTAGTTAAGAACCTTTAACCAAACAAATCAAACTTAATATATTAAAAAAATTCAATTTCCTACCAGGTTTTAAGTCGCGATGAATGATTCCATGGGAATGTAAGCACTCCATTGCACGAGCTATGTCAAGTGCAAAACCAATGGCCACGGGCATTTCTAGGCACCTTGGTCGCAAGTTCAGCAGGTATTTACGCAATGTCCCACCCAGTAGAAGCTCAGTTACTATGACCATGACAGGTTCCTTGCAAGCACCAATGAACTGATGACAAAAAGTAAGCCCATTTTTGTTATATGATCAATTCAATCATTAAAAAAGTTCTTAAGAACAAGTCAATTGAAAAAGCATTTTAATTGTTTTTAAATAAAGATTTGTTGCTTATATTCTAACCTTCACTAGATTTTTGTGTTGAACTCTAGATAACATAGCGACCTCTCTGGCAAACCTTGCTTCTCTCTTGGCAATTTCTTCTGCGGTTTCTCCTTTATGAACAACTTTAATAGCAACATTTTGATTCTTATACCTATTAAAAGAAAAATAACCTATAAATTAAAGGATGAGATAAATGAACAAAGCAAGCCGCCATCAATCAAATGATCTTCAGAAGAACAAAATTAAATATGTAAGCTTGAGAACAGCGATTACAGCACAACCAAATTCTTTCGAATGATTTTATCAGCAGTGAGCAGACATGTAAGCCTCGATGTTTCACAATTGAGCAGGAAAAACAAAAAAGAAAAAGTTTCCTCAAAACAGAGTTGGATTCAGTCTACAAATCTGAGGAAGTCCTGGTATAAAGTGAATCAAAGCTCAAGAATTACTATAAAGAAATGAACGAAGGAGAAAAAAGAAGCAAAAAGTTCGACTTACTTTCCCTCATATACTTTGGCGTGAGCACCTTCACCAATCTTGGGTCCAACAAAAAGAAGCTTAGGATCAATCAGCCACTTATCATCCAAATTGAACTCTCCAGAGTAAAACCCATTACTAGATCCCATTTCTATCTTTATACACAATATCAACTAAGAAAGTATCATTCATTGACTGGAAAAAGGCAAAACCCTTTCTTCTATATCACCATTTGAAGTAAACTAGAAACTTAAAAGCAAAGTCAAGTTGAAGAAATAGAAAAAGGAAAGATAAAATCATAAATAGACATGTCCCTATTGTACCCCAAAATCCCGCCCAGCAGATCCAGAAAGATTAACATTTGCCTTCATGTAGGAGGCAAAAAATAAAACCCCACATGTTTTAGAGACGGTCACCAACAGAAGAAGAATAAAAAAAGGAGGAACTAATTATTTTAACAAGAACTGGCAGCTAACAGAGCAATGGATAAAGTATAAGGGGAAGTGATGAAAGTGGCAGAATTTATGAATGAAGGATTGAAGTAATAGGCTAAAAAGGCAAGACCTAGATCGAGATTTGGCGTAATTTTGAGGTTGAAAGTTGAAAGATTAGTTTTTTAAGCTCTTTCTCTCTCTCTCTGCGTATGAAGGTGCTCTGTTCCTTCGATCTGCAGTGCAGATAAAGCCGCGGCAGGATGTAAGTCTTTGTCAGACAACAAATATATAGAGGGAAACAAAATAAGACAGACAATTTGTACAAAAAAAAAAAAAAGACAGACAATGAGAGAGAGACAGAGCGAGTAGCTGCAATAACACATAAATATATAAAAAAGATAGATTTGGTCTTGTATTTGTATTTGAGATAAAATTTTAGAATTTTAAAAATTATTTTTAAAAAAAATAAATAAATAGATATTTTTTCTAAAACAATTTTAAAAAATTAATTTATAAAAAATTAAAAAAATTCAAAATCTAATTTTAGTACTTTCAACCATTTTAACTAACTAATGAATTTTACAAATTTACATGATTAAAATTTTATAATTAAAAATTGTTTAATTCAAATTCTTTAAGTATTATTGTTTAATAAAAAAAATTTTGATTGAAATGCAGAAAAAATTCCAACTTTTATTTTTTAATAAAGAATAACGCATATGTGTTCAACTTCTTTCATACAAATTATATACTTCATTTGTTTTATAAATACAGACTTATTTCTATTAAAAATTTAATTCAAATAATTGAAATTATACACTTTATTATTTTTTTCTGATATATTCTTACATTAATTAGGAAGGAATTTTCTAAAGGTAATAATTTATACTTATTGGTAACATGGGTTAATTGAAATAATGGTCATTTAACTTTTTATTACTTGTCACAAAATTACAATAATTTTTCTTATTGTAGTATAATCACTTAATTTTAATATTGGTTGTAAAAAAAAAATCATAACTAACCATTTTGGATAAATCGGCAGCTAGATTGCTAATATAGCATGTAACATGGTAGCCGAATTTTAACATATCATTGAACAAGTGTGATATAAATGACATGTCGGTAATTTCAAAATATTATACCACGATTAGCCACTATGTAGCAAACTTAGCTGGAGATTTATGATGCGTTATTGTTAATTTCACTAGTTGATGTTGAATGTTATTTCACTTATTGTAAAATTATTGAATTTTTTTCATTAAAAAAACAAAATTTTAGTTTCTTTTTACTTAACTACTAACTTTCAACTAAAATTGATAATAGACAATTAAAACTTTGAATTGGAAGCTGATGAGATATCGAATTTTTGCTAAAATTTTGAATATATTGTCCATTTTTTTAAAATCATGATACATAATGGCTATCGTAACTAGATTTTCCTGATAATATTATATTTGAAGCTGATTTTTGTTCCGCAACTGCTAATTAATGCTGATAAAGTGATTATTGGGTATATGTCCAACTCATTTTCCCTGATAATGTTGGTTTTCCCTGGCAAAGCTAGGTTTACGTTAATTAAATCTATTTACAAGTTATTTAAGTGAAATAAAAATAAAATTTTAATTTAAAAAAAATTAATATTTTTAAAAAAAGTGAAGTAAAGTTCTATTATCAACAATGAAAATAAGCATAATGTAACATGACATCCAATGTAGTAATATGTATTAGGTGTTCAATGATGTGACAAGAACCAATTGCCATATCATGTACATGTCAGTAATCAACTGCCAACTTATCTTAAATGGCCGGAAATAATTTTTATGCAATAAATATTGAAGTTGAATAATTTTACTTAAAAAAAATTGTAATTTTGTGGCATGATAAGTAATAAAAAGTATAAAAGTGTTTGTTTATTTTCATTTTTGATATGGTTGAGCTTATTAATTTGCTGCCTTTTGCAATAATTATTGTCATTTATTAGCATGAAAATTAGATTTTTTTTTGTTTGAAAAAAGCATGAAAGTTAGATTAGATATTGGATTTTATGCTTATGTGGGATAATTTCCATATTAATTGTTACTTTGAGTGATTTCACTTAAAATTAGAAAGTTATTAATTAGTTTTAAATTTAAAAGAATATAAATGATTAAGATTAAATTATTTTTGAATTGAAAAATTCAAAATTATTAAAAAAATGAAGTGTATAGTTATTTAAATTAAATCTAAAATAAATGACTTTGGAATTCTATATAAGCGGTTAATAGCAAAATTGGAAAAAAAATTTAAATCTCTTTGAATATATAGAAGTGACAAATAAATATAATTTCAAATTTTTTTAAAAGTAATAGTTAATATAGAGCAATAGAGTATTAGTAATTGATGTTTTTTATTCCTAATTTTTTGTGAGTATCAATTAATTTTAATTTAAGTTTAAGTTTTTTTTTTTTTACTTTGTTTTTACGGAAATTATAGTTTAAGTTCAAATTTCAGTGGACAATGGTAGTTACAATTATATATAACGTCTTCCTTTTCTTTAATATAGTATTTTTTTTGTCTGTTTTCACATTACAGATAATTGAAGACTTTGTAATTAATAATATTTGTAATTCATTTCATTTGCTTCTGATCATAAAGTTAATATTATGTTGTGATTTTTTCATGCAATTTTGATAAGCCATATTTTATCATTATTTACTTAATTAGTGTATACTTTATTAATTTCAAATGCATGTTCATATGAGATTCGAATATGGATTGTTCTAGAAACTTTTAAAATTCTTAATCAATTGGTCTACATGTGATTAAATAAATTAATAATAAAATTATAAATTTAAAAATTTAAATCTTTTAAGAAAAAAAATAAGTCATAATATTTGTGGCAATTATATATACTCACAATTATTAAAAATAAAAATTATTCAAGTTCACATGATATTTTTAAGGAACGTAAATAATAATCCTAAACCTTACTGCCCGTTGACATTCACCGTAGAAGAAAAGGAGTTCGACATCAAAACACCGACAGCGTTTAACTTCGAGCCAGCCACTCGGTAAATGTATGACAGAAAAGGAAAACCATGGAGGTGCCACGTCTCATCTTGGTCCGAACTTCGAGGCATCATCATAGTTTCATATTTTTTATCAAACAAATCGAATTGATTTAGCCCACCATAGTTGACGTGTCACGATCGTATGACTCCGTAAATTATTCTGGTCCTGCTTTTTTGGTACTAAGGACAGATACACGTTGTATACACATTTGAATAGTCCGGCGTGTACTGTACAATAGTGATAGTTATATTTTTGGACTCGTCATAAAAGTAAAAGAGAAAATTTGGCTCTCAACGGTTTTTTAATTGTTTTTTCAATATTATTAATAGTTTTTTTAATTTTCATATTTACCAATTTATTTTTCATTTGTACTCACTTTTTTAATTTATCTTTTTTTTTATTCTTCATTGCAATTCTGTCTCTTCTTGACAACATTTATACCATTTTCATCTCGGTATACTGATTTGATCGTTTCAACCTTTTCATCTTCTTCGCGATCTGCCATCACAGACTTTCTTTTGTTTCCGATTTGGTCTTCTCTGATCTCCTTGCCCCGTCCCTTCTGCTTTTTCAAAAAAAGAAAAATCATCATTAAGATTCATGATGATGCTGCAATTATTTTTAGAATTTGGCTTTCGTTTTAAGTTCAATAAATTCATCAAAAATTAATTGTTTTTTCAATATTACTGTTAGTTTTTTTTTATTTTCATATTTACAAATTTATTTTTCATTTGTACTCACTTTTTTTAATTTATCTTTTTTTTTTCTTCTCTTTCTTTATTC
The DNA here is from genome assembly GCA_949630135.1 of Balakata baccata. Classification (NCBI taxonomy): domain Eukaryota; kingdom Viridiplantae; phylum Streptophyta; class Magnoliopsida; order Malpighiales; family Euphorbiaceae; genus Balakata; species Balakata baccata. The sequence continues at coordinate 12,381 of CATIWF010199380.1, forward strand.
TACATTGCAATTTTGTCTCTTCTTGACAACATTTACACCATTTTCATCCCAAGTATACTGATTTGATCGTTTCAGCCTTTTCATCTTCTTCGCGATCCACCATTACATATTTTCTCTTGTTTCCGATTTGATCTTCTCTGATCTCCTTGCCCTGTCCCTTCTACTTCTTCGAAGAAGAGAAAAATCATCACTAAAATTCATGATAATACTGCAATTATTTTTAGGATTTGGCTTTCGCTTTAAGTTCAATGAGTTCATCAAGTTACTCTAAGAGGAAGCTTTGAGATTGAGTTTGTTTATTTATTTATTTTTTTAGTTTTTGTCTATATTGTTGATTTCTTTTTTATTCTTTATTTTTTTTGGTAAAATCACTAAGATTAAAGTATATTCAAAGTATCTTCAAGGTATTTCCAATAGTATACCGAAGTATTGTCAAGGTATTCCCGTGATATACTCAAAGTATGCTCAATATATACTAGACTTTATAGTATTTGTTCACAATTGTTTTAGCATAAGGAATCTCCAAGATATACCTAGGTATGCCCAAAGTATCCAAACTTTATAATATTTGTTTATAACTGTTTTAGGTCCAATGTATCACCAAGATATACCAAAAATATACCAAATATATACCGAACTTTATAGTATTTGTTTACAATTGTTTTAGGTACAAGATATACCAGACTTTTATTAGGTACAAGATATACCGGACTTTTATAACCTTTGTTTACATAACTATTTTAGGTCTAAGGTATTTCCAAGATATATCTAAGGTATGACCAAGGTATACTAGAGATTATCTTATATTCTGCTAAGTACTTTAGGCTAAAGGTATATTCGAGATATACCTAAGATATATATGAGGTGCTTGTGTAATTTTAGAAAATACTTTTTGATAAAATTGAAAAAATATTGATAGAAAAAAAAGTTGTAATTATTTTTTATTTTTTTTTAGTATTTATGAAAAATTTCCAAGGCAAAATTACACTTGAGCTAGGGCTCAATTGTTTTTCGGGTCCCACTTGTCATCTTGTTTGGAAACTTTTTAATAGAGAAGAGAAAATTAGGAATTTCATAATCAATTCGAGTGGCAGTGACATTTAGTCTTCTATAAACCAAAAAAAAATAGAAAATTAGGAATTTATTTTTCTTTTTTATTTTTATTATCTTTAACATATTTGGTACTTTTTTAGGAGGAAAGATACATTTTATTTTTTATAATATTTTGAATTGAAATAAATATATTTTTTTATTTGGATAATTTGTAGTAAAAAAAATTGTAATATTATATATTTACTATTTTGTATATCATTTTATAAAACAAGAATATATAATGATTAAAAATAAAAAATAATTTTATTTTTTGTATAAAAAAATAATTTTATTAGTAATTGTGACTTTTTGTCCAATCTTCCAGGTCGATGTAGAGAAAAATGACTTAGCGAGGCATGGAAAATAAAAATTATTTTACTTCATTTCTTTATTTTCATTCTCTTTCCTGATACAAGAAAGTAAAAATATTTCTTATTTTATTTCCTTACTCATCCTTCCATAATTTTTTTATATTCAAAAATTTGAAGGTGAAAAATAAATATTATTTTTTATCTCTTTCTTATTTTCAAACAATATATATTTTTAATAATAGAGAGATGATAAACCTTACAAACACATTTAAAAAATCTAGTAAATTGTGGATTATACAACAGGAGATAGTCATTTCTTTAAACGCGCGATAAAAGTGAAATCATACATAATGTAGAGGAAATGACTTAAATTCAAGATCTCATCACTTTAAGAATAAATACTCTTACCACTTAAGCTAGACCTCAAGTGTTCAAACAGAATAGCTTTAGCTTTTTATTTTCCTTCCAATATTTTTCCTCCTCCCAAATATAGACTAATTAGTCTTAGCTTAATTAGTACGGATTCCATGTATGATGGTTAGCCTTTTCCATGTTAGGTTTACACATTTTTAGATCATGATATTGCGTTTGAATTTTTTTTTTTTACTTTTTAAAATTGTATATTCCTTTTTCAGAAAAATAGATATTTTCTTACAAGTAGATTAAAAAAAAACAGTTTATGAATTTTTTTTTTAAAAAAACACGCTAATTAAATTAAAAAAATACTGAATCAACTTTTTTGACATCTAATAACAACATCAAACACTTACCAAAGAAAAAAAAAATTGCATGATTAGAGCATAGGCTTATTTATTTATTGAATTACTTAGATTCTTACATTTGGTATGATTAATTGAGCCAAATGATGAAATTAACTTAAAACCCTATTTGTTTTGATGTTGATAATCGTTTAAGTATGAGTCTCTTAATTTGAAACCTTTTGCTTTAAATGTTCTCATTTTTTATTTATTTAAAAGTATATAATAATTAGTCACAATATGTTATTACCATTGCAATGCACGTAGTGACATAATATAATGAGAACTATCTGATTAGGCTAATTTAATGATTACGTAATAATTTTCTTATTTCATTTTAATAATTTGTTTCATATATATATATATATACCTTTTTAACATTGCATTTTGAGAAAATTGCTTTTCAGAAAAAGTTTGATTTTAATTTTTTTTTAGTAAGAAACATTTAAATAAATATTTTTTTTAGAAGCAGTTTTGAAAAAAATAATTTATTAAAAATTAAAAAAATTTTAAATTTTAAATTTTTTTACACCAGAAATATTTCCAATATGTATAAGAAAGTGTCACAATCATCTTGCGAAATATAGAAGAATAGGGTGAAACTTTTTGAATTATACAAAGTCATGTTCTGTAAACAGTAGAATTGAAAAAGAAACTGCAACTTGAAGTTAAAATAATTTGATCAAAATGTTGATGTAGGGTAGGGAAATTAAATAATTGGTTGAAAATTGAAATTCAAGACAATAGAAGAAGTCTTTAATTTTATCTTTCGGTGGAAAAATGCTGAAAATTTTATTATTATTATTATTATTATTATTATTATTATAGTCGACACCATTTACAATTTTTTACTTCATTTTGATAATTTCTCATGAAAAATAAATTATAATCAAGAAATAAAAAAGTGTTTTTATGTATTTTATGGTTTAGACAAATTTTCTCTTATATATGAATTACATGTCGTTGATCGGTTTATGAAAACAATAATGGTGAATAGTTAAACTTATTTTGTATTATCTTATTTCGTATATATTAAAATAATAAATAAATAAATATTTTAATACATATTGAACAAATTTGGTATAAAAATAGATTCAATAAGTAGCATTTTATTTTCCAAAATCTATATTAACATTGATTTTCTATGAGAATTGTGACTGCAATTTAAAAAAGAGAATCATAAAGTATTTATGAAAATAAAGAAGATTGAGTATTGAATAAATGATTAATGGTTGGTTTGACTTTATAGTAATTTGGGTTATATTATAGAATAAAGAAAATAGAAGAAAGGGTCTTGGTTAAAAAAAAAAATGTCGGTGATGAGTGGAAAGGTAGAAAAAAAATGGCCATAGAATTATTTTTGAAAGCCTCCAAATTCAATTTGTCAACCAAAAATTTTGTACTTTCCTCAGTCCAAATTGAAACCTAATTTGTGAATTTCTTGGACTTTTTGGCAATTCGCTCGTGTAGTCGGTGACCCAAAAGCCTTCTTCCATTCTTTGACTTAGCTTTCATTTTCGGATTAATTTCACCTAAAATTACAATTTTTTTTATTTTAAAAAAATTATTATATATTTTTATTTTATTAAAATTAATTCTAACAAGTTTCTATTTACACATTAACAGTCATATCAAATTTCCGGTGAGATATCTACTATCACGTTAGATTTTCAGTGACACGTCAACTTTCCTGATTACTCATATATGAAAATTAGTCGGAAGTAATTTTAGTGAAATTAATATATATTTTAGTAATTTTTTTGGAATAAATTTTTTTTTAATGATTTTACTACAATAAAATTAAAATTCAGTGACCATAAATGAAATTAACTTTTTTTTCTCTATTCTCCGCATGTAAATGATATGAAATATAATTTATTGACATTTCTAACCTATTTATTTGGATTGGAATCTCAATATTTTCTAATGAAATTGTCAATGTATATATTAAGTATCCCTTCAACCGCAATGAATTGGGTTGTCAATTAGTTTGTTCTATGTATGATTAATTAGGTTTTGAAAGTTCATTGCAATATTTCTCAAAAAAAAAAAAAAAAGGAAAGTTCATTTCAATTCCAAAATGCAGAAATTAAGGGCATATTAATATGAAGATTTTCATCATTGTTAGACACCAACTTAATAATTTAATTGTAACCAAAGTAATAGGTGATGACATGATAATCACCGGTCTATCTTTTAGAATGGTAGAAGTTTTTATTTGTCTTTTTATCAGCAGTCAATGGTCTTAATATTTTTGAATTTATGTAAAATTTATCTATAAATTTCAGTTTATTCAAAAGAC
>CATIWF010199513.1:0-21790 GCA_949630135.1 Balakata baccata
ATTGCACATCTCCATTTGCAGTAGGGTAAGGTAACCTTAAAGAAAGGCTGTAATGAAGAGGTTCAAAGCACCTTTTTTTCTTTTTGGTAGAGAGAGTTTCAAAGCACTTTAACATGTCGCACAATCTTTAGCGAGATTTAATCGAGAGTTAACGGATAGCGAGATCAATTGAAAGGGATTTCGTGCGAAGGAGCAGGGGCGGATTCACATTATCTGCATGGACCCCACAAAATTTTCAAATCTCATAATGGATCCCATTAAAAAATTATGTGGACCAATAAAAAAATTTATAACGGCCATATAAATATTGAGGTCTCATAAAAATAAAAAAAATAAAAAAAAGATAAAAATCTGACTATAAAAAGATTAAATCACAAATTGAATTTTTTAACTAAAGAAAAAGTAATTCGCTGAACAAAAAATTTATTAGATCAAAAAGTAAACCTTCTTTTTGGTCTTGAAAAATAATCTTTTACTAATTTTATAATTAAAATTTATATTATAGACTACATTATATAAAATTTCTATATTCGCCACTGTAAATGAGAGATTTTTCGATGATTTACATCAGACTACCGTTAGGAAATTTTTACACAAGCAAACGGAGTATTTTATTTGAAACTAAAAATTAGTTGATTATTTAAATATTATTTTTTATTATTCAAATATTTACCAATAAATTTTCTACTAAAATTTCTTTCCAAATTTTAACCTAAAAATTCATCATAGAATTTTAAAATATTTACTGAGTGCTTATATGTCATATGAACTCCCATAAAAATGCCACATCAGCATTCCAATTCATCCACGTTTAACAAAAATTGGGCGAATTATAGAAAATATATATATATATTGTATCCAAATGAAAAAATGTTAGAAAATTAATGAAAACAGAGTATTTTTAGAATTATTTCTAATTCTTTTTATATAAGCAACTAACTTTGAATGAAAATATTCAAAATTAATAATTAAGAAGCAAGATTAACATGATTTGTATTTTGTACCCCTTAATTAACTCTTTTATCGTGCATATTCGTTTGCCTCTTGTAGTTGTTGGATTTTCAATCTCTGAATTTTATTTTTAGACAGATTATAAATATTTTTAGACAGTAAATTAGAATCACATATTCAAACTAATTCTAATCGAATTAAGTAATACATCAAATACCGCAATTTTCAATCTCTCTTTGACCTGTCAAAGGAGGGATACTTTTCAGCTGATTATGAAACAATTGTCATTTTCAAACAATTTAGCTGTTATGATGTCATTGATCTCACATGAATAAAGCTGACAGAAATGGAACGAGATTATTATAATTTCCATTATCTCTTACATTCATAATTCACTTTGGTGGATCTTTTGTTCATAACTTTTTTTTTTCCCATCGATCAAAATCATTTTATGGAACTTTTGGGCTATCAAATTTGAAGGATGTTATTATCACTTTATTCACATGTTTTAACAAATAAATGATATTTTCAATCAAATTTCATGACTTGTGTTAATTGCTTTTATAATTATGTAATTGAGAATTTAAATCTTAATCGAACTCACATGGATAAAACAATAAATATTATGTCATAAGGTGCCCCGTCTTGTCCCCATCCTAAATAGGACGTTTTTTTTTTTCATCTATTCTATGCCTAAGTTTTTTATACTGAGACGGACATAAACAATATATACATCTCCTGCTTCGATCTTCACCCAATTTTTGCCCTAGTCATTTTATTTATATTTATATATTTTATATAGATTCATATATATAATATTTATTTATATTTTAACATAAATAAATTTAAAAATAATAAAATAAGAATATAATATTTATTTAAAGTAAAAAATATTTTTTATTTAAAAATTTATATAATTAACTAATTAATTAAAATAATAAAAATAATTTTAAATATTGAAAAAAAATATAATAAAAATCAGGGATCGGGGATCTTTGCCCCGCTGAGTGCAGAGACTAGGACCAAAAAAATTTTTCCATCAGGGATCTTTTCCATCGGAGATCGAGGCAAATTAGGAGATGGGGTAGGGGTTTTGGGATTGGGGACGGGAATGGAAAAACATGCTCCCTTGCCACTTCTTATAATGTCATCATATCATAAATAATTATGATTCTATATATAAAAGTTGAAATATGGAAGACAAATAAATTTATTAAAAAAATAACATAATTGTATTAGTTAATTGAGTTAATTTTTTTCATTTAATAATTTAATTTGGGCTTAATTACATAAAAAATCATGAATTTTTGTACTTTATCACAATTATATTCAATTTTTTAAAAATTTGAGTTTAATTATATAAATTTTTATTCTCATAACAAATCTAGTGTCAGTATCGTTGAACCACACTCAGAATCTAGTTGATCTTGATATTGATTGTCTAATCATTTTGATATGTCATCGGATTGAGTTTGATTAAACAATTTATGTCAGCGCTAGTTAAATTCGGAGTGTCGTTCAATAATATTGAAGCTAAATTTGTTACAAAATATAGTAAATAAATTAACAAATATAAATAATGCACGTTGTTTGCCATGGGTGTAATATGTATAATAGGTATAATATGAGAATATGGACCCCACAAATTATTCAGTCTCAAAGTAAAACGAAGAGTATGATAACATAAACCCACTAAAAAATTATAATTCCAATAAATTATATAAAAAAAAATTAACCCTCATAAAAAAAAATTAAAATTGAACCTGATTAAAAAAATATAAAAAGATTTTTTGTGTTTTGAAATAAAAAAAATTGTTAAATTAAATAAAATCCTTTTTGGTTCTTTCCATTCCACCCACTCATATTTTCCTCCACTAAGCAAATTGAACTATTTGAATTCGTCGGAAGCAACATTATAATATTTGATTCCGCTCTTTCTTTAGTATGGAAGATTTTTGACTTTTTTTAACGAGTTTTTAGCTCTCCCATAAAAAAAGTACAGGAAAAAACAAAAAAGATAAGAGCAAGTGTAAATACAAAATTATTCTTTTGTGTTATTTGCTTGAGCTAGCCCAAATAAACCATTTAATGCATTTGATAAGGAAAAGTTATTGAATGTATATGAGTTTTATCCATGTGAGTTGAACTTATTGTGCTAAAAAATCAACTCAAAAATTATATTATAGATGTACATGGAGATGAAATGTTTACTAATTTGAATGGAATACGAGAGTTTTCAAAGCGGATGGTAAATACTAGAAAACATAATACTTATCAATTGGTATATTTGCAGTTAAAGTTGATATTAATTTTACCTGTAGCTACAGTAACTGTATGTAGATTGAGCATTTTTTTTTGCAATAAAATTGAAAAAAAATAATTTATGAAATAAAATAAGTGATTAATAATTAAATAATTGTCTAGTAACATATATTAAAAATGATATATTTGATAATATTAGTAACAACATAATTATGTATTATTTTCAAAATATGAAAATTCGTCGAAGACTATTATAAAAAAAATTATTTTGTTATTTTATTATTGTATATGTATTTTTATAATTAAAATTCATATTATATAGTTCAAAATTTCTGGATCCGTCATTGCATAATGGGCAAGATAATTAATGGATCAGATATTTAGTATGATTTTTTTATATATACTATGATATAAGAATCATATATAATTAGCAATCATTAATATTTAAATTAAATATGACTTAATTATATGATAGTTAAAAGTAACTAAAATTAATTTGTTGGATAAAATTATTATTATTATATAAAAATCAAATGGTAATTAATAACGAGTCTCATATTTAATAATCACGTGTAAGACACGTCAATAAAAAAAACTAGTATATATAAAAGTGGGAACAGAAAATATGTAAAATGACCGTAAAATACTTACTACATCTATTTTATATATAACTCTTAATAATAGATAATTTAATAATTTGATGAAATTTGAGATAAATATACATTTTTATATTTTACTATAAATAAAATATATAATAAAACGAAACAAATTAATAAAATAACAAAAAAATATTATATAAAAACTAAATAATAATTAATAATGAGTCCAATATTTAATATACAATAGATGTTAATGAAAAACTAATTTCTCAAAAATTGCAAACAATGATTCCATTAATGATCAAGAAAGATAATTTTGGTTCAATTTTCCGCCCCGCCCTAACGAGGAAAAAAAAAGATGGATCAAATTGTATTGAGTATATAGTAGTGATATAAGTTTTATAGATGAGGCATATTATAGATATGATGGACTGCGGGAAAAAGAACATTAAAATATATTTGAAAATCAAACATGTGTATGTATAAATTATTTTTAATATAAATTATATTTATTTCAGAATTTAATTAAAATTAAATTAAATTTGGTAAACTACTAACTATATTTAATTGTTTCACAAGGACAAGAAAGTAATCAGACGCATGTTGAGTATACAACTATATATATCAGTTGATGTGATCAATATTTTGTGATTGGAACTCTTGAAAGGTGGTTCATAAAATAATACAATACTCTTGAAAGGTGATCAATATTTCAAAATCGATTCAAGACCATCCATGGAGGGAGAATTGTGCAACTTCATCAAAGTATGGTCCTTAGTGTTTGTATCTCTATCTTACTGCTATGGAATTGGGAAGATAATCCCACAAGGTAAATCAAGGTTCTTGCTTCTGCTCCCCGTCATTTGCCTATTTCTTGTTCTTCCTCTCAATCTTTCTTCCATGCATCTTGGTGGCATGACTGCTTTCTTCATTGCTTGGCTTGCCAATTTCAAGCTCCTGCTTTTTGCATTTGGTAAAGCACCTTTGTCCTCTAACCCATCAGTTTCTTTCATTCAATTCTTGCCCCTTGCTTGTTTACCCATCAAAATTCAACCTAACCCATCTCAAGAATTTCACCTAATTAATGGCCGAAACAAAGAAAACCCCCCTCTAAAATCTCACCTAAATGGCCAAAGCAAAGAAAACCCATCCCAAAAATCTCAGCGAAATGGCCAAAATAAAGAAAACCCGTCTCAAAATGGTCAAAATGACAAAAACGCAGTTCCTAAAAAATGTCATAAATCTATATCAAATTATGCTGTAAAGTTTATGCTCTTGGCTGTGATGATTCGTGTACATGACTATGATGATTTTATCCATCCAAAGGTGATCCTGGTCCTATATTCTTTTCATATTTACTTCTTCCTTGAATTGATCTTAGCCATGGTGGCTGCCCTAGCTCGAGCCCTATTGAATCTTGAGCTGGAGCCACAGTTCAATGAGCCATACCTATCAACTTCACTTCAAGATTTCTGGGGCAGGAGGTGGAACATCATGGTCACCAGTATTCTGCGTCCGACCGTGTATGAACCTGTCCTCAAAACATCTGCGCCAATCATTGGTAGGAAGTGGGCTCCACTCCCAGCAGTCATGGGAACCTTTGTTGCGTCGGCTATTATGCACGAGCTCATTTTCTACTACTTGGGGCGCGTGACGCCCACTTGGGAAATAACCTCGTTCTTTCTGCTTCATGGAGTGTGTTTGACGATAGAACTGGCTTTGAAGAAGGCGGTTAATGGCAGCTGGCGGTTGCCGGTGTGGATATCTGGACCAATGACCATTGGATTTGTTTTGGTAACTGGTTTTTGGCTCTTCTTTCCGCCGCTTCTACGGTGTAAAGCTGATATCAGAGCGTTTGAAGAGTACGCGGCTGTAAGCAAGGTTTTTAAGAATAGTGGTCGTTATTTTTGGTTTAAATCTTTCAACACATCCAGGGGCTGTTAAATCATCAAATTCATGCCATTGGACGATTCTGATCTGATACTCGTAATGGAAGTCTTTGATGAGGATTTATTCACTACTTTTTAGGTTCCGTCCAAGGAAATAAAACAGTTTACATAATGGATTTTAGTTATTATTATAATACATTATAACAATTTTAATTAATTGCAGTGTTGCAGTACCTCAAGATGATAAAGGAAAATACAGTCCACATTGAACCCAAAAAAAATTGAGATTTTATTATGATGTAACGTAATTCAAATTGCCTCTAAAGCTTTATCTTAAACTTCCAATAGAATAGTCAGGCTGAGAACTGGAGAAGGAATTCTTGTTGAGTTGCATTAACAGTTGAAGAGGCCAAATTAAGCAGCTGATCCAAGGAAGAATTTGAAGAAGGATGATGTATCCTGACATGGTAATCGCCATGGGAGAGAGATGCCTCAAAGAAGCCATTAGCATCTGTGGATCCATCTAAGTTTTTAGCACCACGCCACTCACCCAAAAGCTTGTCAACTACATTCCCAGTGGGCAAATTCCTGAAATTGTTATCTGTCAAACACATCCTGTAACATCCTTCAGGTTTCCAGGCTGCCCATATTATAATTCCTGATACTCTTGGGTGACTATGTACCTCCCTCAGGATCTCCTCCAAGTATGCTACCTGCACAGCCATAAACACTATCTTAATTTCAGTGATGACAAGTTTAATGAAATTTATTTAATAGTTATAATTAAGTTGTACCTGATTGGGACTGCTTTTGACATCAATTTCTGTGAGCCAAATGGGAAGATTAGTAGCAGCAAGAGTATCAATGGCAGATCTGATGTAAGGAATGTTTGGTGTGTTGAAATGGCCTTCAAGTCCAATCCCCAACTTCAAATTTCCATTACCGGGAAAACTCTGGATATCTCTCAGTTTCTGGAGGTACCTAGCAGGAGAGGAAGCAGCATCTCCACTATCTTCAATGGTGTTAAACTCATTCAAAAACAATGTACTAGCTCCACCTGCAGCTTTTCCAGCCAAGTTGTAGAAAAATGCAGAAGCTTTTGGCCCCAACTTGCTCTCAAAGAAATTAAAATGCAAATTCTCATTAACGACATCCCAGGCAATAACCTGCCCTCTATATTTCGCCACAACAGAACTAACTCTATGGAATGCTGCCCCGTTAAGATCAGCTGGCGAAAGTGATTTCACCCATCCTGGTTGGTACTGAGGATCATCCCACAAGACATTGTGGCCTCGAACTGGAATATTGTTCCTCTCGGTGAACTGAAGCATGGCATCAGGGATGGAGTAATCTTCTCTTCCACGTGTGTTTTCTGTGCTGTACCACTTCATTTCGTTCTCGAAAACAGTGACTGTGAATCTTTGAGTGAACCAGTTTTGATAGGCAGGATTGTTGAGGATGTTCTTGTTTATGGCGCAGCCAAATGGGAAACTTACTTTCTTTTGAATTATGGAGATTTTCGCATGGGATATTGGATTTCCTTGCTTATCCACTGCTTGGATTCTCACTTTTGCCTTTCGGTTCTGTCAGGTTTTTCTTGTTCAGATTAGTTTTCACTACAAATTTTTCTTGCCTAAACAGGATATTTATATAACACTACAATCGTATTGTATTTTCCTAGCAGAATTAATCACCTTTTCAACGCTTTGATCTTGATGAGATTTCCATTGTTTTAGGCTGAAGGGTTGTAAAGATATGCTATCCACCCATATCTCAACAGATGTGTTATTACTCTAAACAAGTGAATTATAGATTCTGAAGATCATTTAAAATTTAATAAACCAAAAAAAGAAGGAAAATAAAAGTTTAGAAGAGCAAATTTCACCTCAAAATAGAGTTGAGCAGGGCCAGAGGTGTCAACAGTGAGGCCACCTTTAAGCATGGACCAACACTTGGATTGAGCAACAACAGCACCAGCATGTTTATAGCCAGTTTTTGTTTTGAAAATAGCTGTGACTGAACTACTTCCCTCGCTCACTTGTATCCAGGCTGCACTAATTAACTAAGCTTACTTAACCATTAATTGTCTCCTTAATCATGTTAATAAACGAAATTTCTAGTCTACCAGGTCCATATATATAGAAAGAGAGATTGATAAGTTACTGACTTGACTTGATCTATGTATGAATGAAGATATGGACCAGGGTCCAGTGGCGGAGCCACATTTTGCATTCACTTGAAATTGGACAAATGTAAATCTATACTATATTTTTTTTAAATTTGCTCTCTTTGAAGAATAATGAAATTCTAGTATATAGATTTTTACCCCCGACTTGGGATTTTTGCTCTGCCGCCGGTGGCTGGTTTAGATAAAAATTGGCAGCTAATAAATGTAAATGAAAGGAGAACGTACCGGAGAAAGTGTAGAGCTTGTTCTTGTGCAAGTAAAGATTCTGAGATATACTACCATATGGATGAGGTCTAAGATTCTGAGATATACTACCATATGGATGAGGTCTGGTATGAGCCACAATGAATTTGTTACTGTTGAATTCTCTATGCTCTATTTGAGCAAATCCAAAAGAAGACCATCCCTTCAGCCCCTCGTTCAATTCTGGGTTTACTATTATTCCTCCATTATATTGGGGTCTGTGGGGAATTTCCAAGCACTAAATTTTATTAAAAAAAAAATGAAGATTTAATCAGATATAATTGATTAAATTGGAGTTCTAATTCGGAAAATATAAAACTTGAAATTATGTTGAAGATGGGATGAGAAATTACTAATTTTTTTTTCCTGAACTAAAGTATTGAATAATAATGAGAAAGAAAGGAAAGTATTTACGTCAATGGAAGCCGAGTAATCATAGGACAAAGCATTAGCATTGATGCCTGCAAAAAAAAAAAAAAATGATGTGAATCGAAGCTATATTCTACACAATCATAACGTTAATTCCCATAGATATGCTTAAATAAAAATTCCATATTTTCCGTTATTTTCCAATTATTTTCACTTAAATTTCTAGAATTAATTAGACTACCATTTTTGTGACAAAAGAAGTGATTTTTATGCCAATAAAGGGCCCCTTAATCGGTATTATCACTTAAGAAAATGAAAGAAACTTCGAGTTTAGGTATTATCGCTACTATTCATTAATTTATCTTTATGTTGAATACAAGAAGATAACTATAAATACAAGAGTTAATTTTATCTATAGTTACTGAATTTTATTTTTTACAGTAAAATAATAAAAAAAATTTTGTTCCAAAAAAGTCACTCAATTATATTTTCATGTCACTAAAATAGCTTCCTGCTAATTTTCTAATTTAGATAACCAAAAAGCTAACGAATCACTGAATGTCTGACATAGCAGTTGACGTATTACTAGAAATCCAACGTGGTAGCTAACGTATCACCAGAAACTAGTCTAGAGTGACTTTAGTAAAATAAAAATATAGTTCATTAATTTTTTTTTGGGATAAAAAAAAGTTTTATGATTTTACTATAGTAAAAGTAAAATTCAGTGATTATAAATAAAATTAATCGTATTATGTAGCTTACGGCATACTTAGCATCTTAATAAATAAATAAATAAAATTAATCGTATTATTAAGCATACATGATACTCATGTAAAGTATGTGGGTATAGTGTTCAGTTTTCTTTCCAAAATCACCAACATATATAGTAAATAAAACCATCCAAGATAGAAGAAATTTCCAATTTTCTATAAAAGAAAGGAGATTAAGTAAAGAAACAAAAGATTATGAAAAAACAACATTAGAAAATAGAGTAAAGAAATGCATACCTATGAGTAGAAAAACAATACACCAATATAGTGGCTGCTGAAGCATATTGATTTTCTCTATAGTTTTATAAAATGCCTGAAACCCAAATTACCCATTCATCAAGAACATTCATATACATATAAATATAAGCAAGATTTATGTATTAATTTAAGCATAAGAAATTCAAAAAAAGAAAATATAATTGTTTATATTCTTATACACAAGACAAACTCATGATCTTGCTGCTTTGCAGCATTTAATAATTATTAGGTAATATAATTTCTTAATATGAAATTCAAATTATTATTATTATTATTCAAAATTTCAAAGTGATATATATTCTGAGTAATAAAATAGAAAAAAAAAAAAGAAAAAAAAGAAAGGAAGAATTGAAGCCCAACCAAGATTGAAACGTACCTAAAGAACAGAAATCACAGGAAGGTAGGAAACCACAGAGAGAAAGAGAATGATATATATATAGAGAGAAAATAAAGATTACCAATATAAAATTTTATGATTTTTTTTTAGTTCATAAATCAAACCAATAATACACTGTCATGAATCCTAAATAGATTCGGTTTGATTTTATGAGTGAATAAATTTGGTAATGATTAAAAATTATCCTATTTTTCTTCTGAGAAAAAGGTATTTTCCGGTATTATATATACTATATATTTAGCTGTACATAATAAACATTTCCCTCCAATTAACCCACAAAATAAACTTCATTAGATTCTGTGCCAAAAAGTAAATTTCATTATTTACCTAAATAATATAATTAATTAGGATAAGTATCAGTCCATGAAATTCTCACATTACATAAGAATAAAAATGAGTTTTCTATTTCCATAATCTGGAGTAATTGATAATTTTTTTTTTAATTTCAGCCATTCAGTATCCTACAATCCAAAGGCTGCATATTAATTAATTTAAATTTTTACCAACTAAATCCATTAAGAAATTAGAGAGTAAAATATTATCTTCAAAATTTTAATTATAATCCATACATGGATTTGAAATCAAAACTTTCGATTGAAGAGCTAGAAGAGACTCTTACCGGATAAATGTATAAATAGAATCAAATTTTGTCACTTTGTTACGATTAATACCAAATTTTTTTATAAATATTATATTTTAATACTTAAGTCAATATTTTAGTAAAAAAAAAGATATGACATATTAACAGGTTAAAATGAAGATTGACATAGTATACCAATAAGATGATATATCATTTTGATTTACTGAAATTTTGATTTAAGTGTCAAATTGTAAAATTTATGAAAGTTTTAGTACCAATATATTACAATTAAAATGGTTGATATCAATTTATAACAAAATAATTATGTTTGATATTATTTGAACAATTATTCCACACCACAAACATCCCATTGTACAAATATATTTATCCCATTATTCAGAAGTTATATTGTATAAAATATGTTTGCGAGACGTTGAAACTACCAGTTCTCCCGAGTTTGTTGGGTTTGGCATAATTGTCAACCCACAAGGTCATGGGTTCGAGCGTGGTATAAGTGGGGAGGAAGAGATGAAGAAGAGAAATGAGGTATTTCAAAATACCTCTCTTTTGTTTTTTTATTATATATTTTTTCCTTGTAATATATATGTTGTGTTTTACATTATATTCAGTATTCACAAATGAAAGAAAGCTTCTTTTTCATTTTTTTTTTTTTCAAATATTTGGAAATTATTTTCAAAGGAACACTATCCAGGATGTTGTTTCCTTTTGTGTCGAGGTGTAATATGCTTACTTTTTCTATAAATACCATTTCTGGAAGACTGAAACACCAAATTAATTTAGTGCCATAAAAGACTTTCAAATTTGGTGCTAAAATCTGATATCCACCTTGTTATTAATGCTATTTGTTTCATTTACTAACAGAAGGATCAGTTGATTGTGAATTACATTATGGATAGTTATTATCTTATCTAAAAAAATATTAAATTTTTACTAACATTAGTAAATAATAGTCAGACTTGAAATTAGAATCTTTTTCAATTCTTAACAGTAAAAATATTAATCAAATTACTCTTTAATTAACTAATTTGACAATTTACTAGAACTCTTTTTAAATTTTTATTATTTGAATGATGAGAATTTCAATTAAAATTTTTTTTAATATTGTAACCCGATATGTTATGGCATGTCAGATGTAATAATTGACTGAGACATTCATTTGATAGCTTATATTGTAAATCAATAAATGGTTCAGATAAGGTGTGTATTCGTCAAATGATTTATATTCAACCCTTATATATAAATATTTAAGACTCAACCCAATTTTATTTTTTCAAAAGAAATTTATTCAGAGCGTGCCAACTCTGTTCCCCGAGCTTCAGATTCTTTGTTAGATTATTATTTTTGTATACATAGTCCTCCACTCAAGACTTCTTTATCAACAAAGGCATTTTTTTTTTTTTACTAATGAATTCCTTTTTAATTCAAAAAAAAATTTCACAAATTTGTAATTTAATTCCTAGTCTTTGATTTTATCATTTTCAAAATCAATTTCAGCATCAAGTCGAAATTAATTAATAATAACTAAATTTAAGAAAAAAACGTGATTTTGTCATCCTTCAAATATCTTCTTTTTGAAATAATTTCCTATAATTCATAGATTAATTATTACAGTTTTTTTTTTTTTTTGGGGTTGGAATGGATAAGATATTTCCCTTGACAGAAATGTATTTTAGATTTTTCTGATAGGAGAATGATTAATTTAATATATGAATAAAATAACAAGAAGAAAATAGAAGAAATTCGATATTTGTGTTTTGCATAGAGTTTTTAATACAAATTCGCTGTCTACCAATAGTATTTAAGAAAATTGACGTTTATCTCTTATGATACAACAAATATAAAATAGATGTTGAACACACAGTACTTACTTATAGCAAACTGATTATATGTCACACTTTCTATCATTTGAAAAAAAATTACAAGAAGATGGAAGGAAGATTTTCCCTAGAGTTTTTTTTTTCAACAAGAGCCAATATCTTCTATTTATACTAGATGGAATAACCATAAAATTAATTGCGATTAATTTCTTTAGAAACTGCCAATTATGCCTGTATAACTTCAAAATAATTATAAATTAAATTTTTGAAATATTAGAAAATGAAATTTTAAAAGCCAAGAAGATCAAAAGATAAATCTGAAAAACAAATAATATAAACGTGTGGATTAGTCATGCATACATTGTAATACAATGATACAGGCGTAATGAATCCACACCAAACACAAGGAGTGCTACAACATTCAAATAATTGTGAATTAAACTTTTGAAACATAAAAAAAAAAAAAAAGGTTTAAAAACCAAATCTGGAAAACAAATAACACGGACGTATAGATTAATCATGCACACACTATAACACAACGATACAGGTGTGTCATTGTGTCCTTCAATTTCCAAAAATAAAAAAATAATGGTGAATTAAACTTTTGAAATATCAAAAAATGAAAATTCAAAAGCCAAATCTAGAAAAAAAACAAATAACACAGACATGTTGATTAGGAATACACACATTATAACACAACGACATGGACGTGTCATTGTGTCCTTCAATTTTCAGAAATAAAAAACATACACAAGTCACATACTTACGCATTAGCTAGGGGTGTCAAAACGAATTGACGGATTGTGTTCGTGTTGTGTCGATCCACTCGGGTGACACGATTAGGGTTAATACGACAACAACTAATTTATTAATTGGATTGACACGAATATTAAATAGGTCACATGAACACAATACATATAATACGTTTAACTTTCAAGTCGTATTTGGATAATAAAATTTGATATGAACACGATACAATCATGCTTTTTTTAGTCATTTGACATGATACAATACGATTCGATCCGATCCAACATGATTATACTTTTTAGGTCATTTAACACGACACGACAAGACACGATTATTTCTTTGAGTCATTTAACACGACTGACACATACGAAAATAATATTTAGATATTATTTTTTGTAAAATAATACTATTAACCTTAATATTTCAATAAATTTACCCGTATTATATATGGGTCAGGTCATATTGACACAATAAGAAAAAATTAAACGAGTTATAACGAATTTCCATGTCAACCCATGACATAACATAATTTGAACCATGTTATAAATAAGTCGACCCGTTTATGATACAAACTCGTATAACCTCAACATTAACCTACTAATTTTACGTATTTTACATGTCGGATTCACGTATTATGACTCAGTTTGACACTCCTAGCATTATCTTATATCAAATATTGAATTTGCATTATGCTACTTTCTTATCCATATAATAATGAATCTTACTATATAAATGTAAATTTAATTTTACATTTTAGTGATATGAGATAACTTTCAACATTTACTTTTCCTTTCTATTTTTTCTTAACAATGAGTTTATTTTGAGTTTCAATTTCTATTTATACATTCACCATTTTCAGCATATTTCAATATTTGAGATATGAGACAACTTCAACATTTACTTTTCCTTTCTATTTTCCCTTAGCAATAAATTTATTTTGAGTTTCAATTTCTATTTATATATTCACCATTTTAAGCATATGAATACATTAATTCATAATTCTCATATCAAGGAACACTTATCTGGATATTTATCTCAAAATCGAATTGTGAAATTCACTCGAATTATTCTATCAAAATAATTTATAATCACAATTTTTCCAACAGTTTCAAAGTGTAATGAAAATTACGTACTCCAAGTGACGTGTGTTCATCTAAAATCACCCAACAAGAATTATGAGAGCTATTTTAATCAATTCTCCGCATTTATATATTCTTATTATTTTTGTTTATTTTTATTAATATAATAATAATTAGTAAATTATAAATTTTTGAATAAAATCAATATTATTTAATAATTTTCTTAATCCTTATGTGATTACCATTGAAGACACTTGAAATGAAATGGAGGGAATTATTTTTGGTTAATAAAAAAGATAATATTTTTTTTTGTTTATATATGTGGGGAGGAGGAATCAAATTCAAGTCTAGCTCAAGTTGATTAGATGAATCAGACTATGGCTGTAGGTTCAAATAATATTTTCTTTAAAAGAAACGCTTTGTAGAGGTTTCAAAAGTCTAAGCAAATATATAAGAAATTTTGCCTTATTAGAAGAATCATGAGAGCGTAAAAATTTAATAGAGAAGAAACTAGATTAATTAATAATTAAAAAACTCCTATGTAGCCCAATGATACCAATGCTTAATACATAGCATATAATCAATAAAGGTTTAAAAATTAATTG
Organism: Balakata baccata; assembly: GCA_949630135.1. Lineage (NCBI taxonomy): Eukaryota > Viridiplantae > Streptophyta > Magnoliopsida > Malpighiales > Euphorbiaceae > Balakata > Balakata baccata. The sequence goes on from CATIWF010199513.1 coordinate 14,776, forward strand.
TAAATTTTTTAAATATAATATAATCAATGGTAGCAATTGAGTAATTGATTGAATGGACCTCAGCCCAGCTCAGCCTAAATAAATGTTGAATAAAGCCCAGCCCATATGAGCCCAGAAATTTACGGGCTTTTCTCCTCTCTCTTAGCATTTCGCAGTTTCAAAATTCTCCTCCATCAAGTATTTTTTTTTTAATTATTTATTAGCAACAAAAAATTCATTTCAATTTGTATTTTAGTGATTGTAGCAATAAGAGCAAATTTTTGAATGGTTGAGCAAAATGTTCATAAGATAATAAATGTATACCAAATTGTAATGGGTTTAGAAATATAAGGTTTTAAAGTCGAATTCATAAAAAAAAAAAAAATGGCAAACGATGAATTTTCAAAATCCGTCGCTATAAATGGTTTAAGTCCGTAGGTAATGTTAATTGATCAAAAGTTTGACTAAATTCTTAAACGGAGGATTCCGTTGGTAGACTAGAAAATAGCGACGGATATTAATCAGCAACTATTTACAATGATGAGAAAAGCAATACAAATTTTCAGCAGAAGATCCGTTGCTATAGGGAACGCCAGTCCATATAAACCGTCCAATCTTGGCAACATTGTCAACTTTGATACAAATCCGTCACTAAAAATAATCTCCAAAATTGCAGCCAAAAAATTTAACGGCGGTTTCTTTGTCAGTAATGCATCTATTTAAAATTTGTTTCATTAAGTTCTATCACAATTCCTTCGCTATTCCGTTATTAAAAGAAGGATGGTTTCTTCTACTAATTGTCTTTCTCTATTATGTATTTTCTAATATACATATTTAATTCGAGCCCTCTTGTTAAGAGATAAGAGATCTTTACTATCTCATTTCACCATTCTAAGAGGTAAGTAATGACGATGGCATCAAATCAAAAATAATTTTCATAATTAGAGTTGAATACATCATGATCACTTAGGCTAAAAAATATATATCAAGATTCACCGTTTATATGATGGAGTTTGAAACATAGACATTACTTCTCCAATTTGAAGTAAGTGATGATGATGATACAAAGCTAGCTATCTTCTCTAAACTCTAAGGTATATATATATATGATGAGGACATGAGCTCGTACGTTGTTTCCAAAATGACTTTTAATGATAATTTAGGAGTATATATAATTAATTAATTAAAATTTTTTAACACTATTCTACTTGGGAAACATAATGTCATTAATTGATTGCATAGTTTGAATCTTGAAAGCTAAATTTTCAACAATTTGAGGATTTCCGTAGATATTATAAAATCATTAAAACGAAATTCTTATCATTCATCTCATTAATGACTTGAATGACAATGGCATCTTCAAGCAATAATAAGCCATTTCTAATTACTAGTGAACATTCAGTCGTTTGAATTCAGCTTTAAATCGAATCAAACTTATTCATATTTAGAATAACCAAGCTAAATTTTACTAACAAACTAAATAAATTGAAAGTTTCACAAGATAATTAAATAAACAGGAAAACATATCAAATCAAATAGACCAAATTCAATTTAATTCATTTCTATTCAATTTTACACAACCCTATTTCTAATATATGTTAGAAAAAGATGGAAACTAATATATTTTGTTTTTGTTTAATGGCGTCAAAAGTTAAAATTAGATTAATGCAAAAATAACATCCACAAACAATAGCAGTAAGGGGAAAAAAACCCTAATATTTATTTTATTGGGGCATGCAGAGGTACAAACGTAGAAGTAGTACGTACAACTCTTATTATTATAATATTACAGACATGCATGCATTGATAGTATTGTAATGAAGACAAACTAGCTAGGCATGAAGCTCTAAACTATTTCCTCAAGAGCAAAAAATCAAGGAATCAGCTGAAACTGAGGATCCCAAGCATAGGATAAGATGAACTTTCAGACAGACGAAGAACCTCTCCATTGCCAAGTAGGCCTATGTTATCACTAGAAATAATCAACTAATTGTTGGCTCAAATGCTACATTAAATTAAATCCCAAAAATTTTGATGATTATAAAACCATAATATTAAAATTTGCTATTTTATTCTTTCAATTTCTAATTTAAAGCTGCAACGTGGAAAAAAGACAAATATTAATAAAAAAGAGATTTATTTGTGCAGCAACAAGGAATTTTAGGATCATATTGTAAAGTCATTTGTGATATGTGTTAAAAGTAAAACTCAAAAATATTGTAAAAGTATTAAATAAAAATGTTTTTTTTAACTGTTAGAAACCTAATATTCTAGGAGTATGCTAATTGTAAGAGCTTTTTTCTACAAAACAAAAATAACAACTAGTTTTTGTAAAAGTAATCTCATATCTCTACTTGCTAGTTTTTTATTCTAAAACTATAAATATATGTTGGAAAATATGAGATTCATCAAAGAAAATTGTTTTTCATTTCCTACAAAGTTTTTCCTTCTACTTGAGTTTTATATTTGATATTATCTTCACTTTGGCTTCTAGTGTCTGTTGTAATCCTCAAATTCAAACTTGATTAAAGTGTATTTGAGCTATAAATTTTCAAGTAGAGCTATAAAATTTATTTTGAGTTGGTTAGCACATAGGGTTTTAAGCTAACCAAGTATTTGTCAAGTTTTACTTTATAAAAACTTAAGATTGTGAGGAAGAGCTTAGATGTAGCATTGTTTAATATTGTAATTGGCTTAACTCTTGTCATTGAAAATAGTTACTAGTGAAAAGAAACTCTCAAGATTGAATATTGAAGAGTAGATGCAGGCTAAGAAAAACTGAACTACTATAAATTATTTGTGTCAAGCTTCTTCACTCAATCTCAGTTTTATATTGCTGCAAAATAGTTGTTTAAATTCTTTGAATATGATTTTAATTAAAAAGAGTTTGAAATACATTTTGGTTTTGGTTTAAAAATAAATTTGAGTCTTTAGTTTTTTTTTTTTTATAAAAAGTGTTTGATTATCAATTTAAAAGATTGATAGAAGTTAGATATCTTATTTGATTTTAAAATTTATTTTGATAAACTAAAGTTTCATTTTCTATTTTGGTAGTCTACTATGTTTCTATTAGAATACTATTAGCTTACTTAAAAAATATAGGTTAGTTTGCAAAAGTTATAAATTCTTTAAAATCTCAATTTACTACATCTTAAGCTGTTTGAGCTATTTTGGGACCTCCACTAATTTGGATCGGCTTTTAATATAGCGTGGAATCCCGTCAAATCTAGTATGATTTTTTGTTTGGTACGTACATATACACTTGTTTGTTACTGTCACAGTCTACTGTTTTGGACTATCCCGTTTGCAGATTGTAAAATTTCAAAACCGGTTGTCGGCTCACATATTTGAGAATTGCCTGCAAATTTTTTTATATATATATATATATATATATATATTCAATGAATTAAAAAATTAAAATTAAGATGTGTATATATATATATATAAACACACACACACATTACCTTGAACAAGAAGATTGAGTAAGAAGAGTGCGAAGAGGAAATAAAGGGAATATATTACAAGCCATTGCAGAGATATATCTCCAACCTTGTGGGGGTGCTTTATAAATTTGATGGCCATTGATGAAAAATTTATCCTATTTATACATATTTTGTGACAGAAATTAAGAGAGGTTTTAAAGGGATGATATTTGATTTTGATCAATTAAATAATGATATTTAGTTCAATTTTTTGTAAAAAATTTTTTCTTACTCTTACATAATTGATAGGCAATGAAAAACAAATTTTATTCTCTTAATTTTCACAAATATATATATATATATATTCGTTAATTCTTTTTGGTGATTATATATTCGTTAATTTAATGGTAATGGACCATTAGCTATATCCCTTTCTTTTTCCCAAAAAAAAAAAAGAGGAGAGGGAATTTAAGTTTTTATAGTTTTGTTTCTTTTTTTGAAATTTAGATAGGTATAACCATTCTTAATTATAATCATGTCTTAAAAGAATTATATTACCTTGTTTAGGTTCATTTTCAGTTAGTTTTTTTTTTAAAAACAATTTTAAGATAAGAAATTAATCTTCAGTTTTTTTTTTTTTGACAATAAAGATAAATTTATTAATTCAAACTAGCAATATATAAATTGAAATATAAATACAAATCTGCTAAAAATTATAGAAGATAAAGCAGTGAAAAGATTCACAGCATTCAAGTTAATAGCATAATAAATCGACATAATGCCCACGCATTTAAAAATACTATAATAATTAGAATACCTATAATTGCAGTTTTACAACATACTGACGATTATAATCTGATTTGATATCTCTATCTGATCGAATATGTTTTGTCTATCTGAATCGCCCGCATAAAAATAAAACGTCGAAACAAGACAACAAAAAACCAAATGCCGCAACAAGACGGAAAAATCACTAAAAACAAACAATCAAAATAAAGACCTAAATCTATATGCAATAGCCACTTATTTAAAAAATAAATAAATAAATTGATAGAATGAGATGTAGAGGGGTGATTTCGGACCAAGAATGGTAAAAAAATCACTCTTTTTTGCTGAATAAAGATGAACGGCTATAGGAAGAAAAAAGTGAAAATTTGAGAGAAAAGAGGGTAGGGTTTTCTAAATTACAATTAATCTTTAGTTCTAGATAAGGAGATTAAAATAAAATAAAATAAAGCAGAAGAGGAATTGAAATTTTAAATTTATAACTTTATTTAAAAATCATTTATCAAAAACCGATGTGTAGAGAACTGGATTGGATATTGAACCGAACTGTCAATGAGTCAGGATTTTACTAGTCCGACCGAGTTCAACAGGATCTCTTAATTTTTAAAAGATATGATAAAAAAAAGTTTGAAATATTGTTCAATACATGAGTAGAACCTGTGGTCAGCTGGTTGTCAATAGCAGATCTACTGGGGTTTTAACTGACATGGACGATCTGCATAGTATATGGACAAAATTTGTTCAGTGTTGAATTATTTTAGCTTTCATGGAAAGTAATTAATGACATTATTTGATTATTAATATTTTTTAATCGGTTCTCCTACCATTCCAATTTTTGTATTGCGGCATGAGGATAGCAATAAGAGCGAATTTTTGAATGGTTGAACAAAATGTTCATAAGATAATATACCATCAGAAATAGACGGTTTTGGAGTTGAATTTGTCAAATACGGATGAAAGATGAATTTATCAAAATCTGTCGCTAAAAAGTGTTTATTCCCGTCACTATTGTTAACTGATTATAAGTGTGATAAAGTTTTCAGTGACAATATGAAAGAAATGCAAAGCGAAGTAATGACGGAATTGTCCAATGCCCAAAGAACAGTAAAACGGACGTCCTTCCGTATCTAAATGTCCTTCTATCCGTCTCAAATCACGTGCCAACATTGTCGCCAGTTTGATACAGACCGTTGCTAGATAATCTACAATATTTGGCGCTGAGATTTTTTGCGACGGGTTCATTTGTCCAAATTGCGTCGCTAATCCAAAACCTTGGCTTCTCTAGTTTTTTAAAATTTCTTTTTATTAAATTCTAAATACTGATGGTTTCCATCTGAAAGTCTCTAGCTATTCTACATTTTTTAATATATATATATTTAACTTGAGAATCCCGCATTAAGGGATAAGAGATCTCTACCATCTTATCTCACCTCTTAATATTCGGTTATATATGTAGAAAGACATGCGTGAACTTTCACAGATTTGGCTACATGTAGATATGGATGCTTCCTACGCATGCTCAGCTGTTGAAACATTAAGCCATCCTTAGTTAGATTAATTTACTCGTAATTTTTTGGTCGAGAGCAAGCTGCAAATTGCCCGGTTGCATTGCAGGTAAATTATGTCCAGAGGTTTTTTTTTTTTTCCCCTTGCAGTTAAATTATGTTCTTATCCTAAGAATATCATCAACGTAATAAAATTAATTGTGTTTAATAATTCTAATAATATAGCGTGCTTTGGTTCGAATCAGGAGGTTGCTGAGACCGTAGAAACCAAATTTACTGCAAACATAAGAACAAAACTGGATACGTTGAATGTTAAAAAGAACACTATTAAACTGCATATGCTTGCCAATTTGTTATTTTTATGCCTCATACGCTGTTTTGGAAAGATTAAGTTATATTTTGATTTTATTAAATTAGGATATGATTTAATTCTATATTATTTTCTAATATATATATATATATATAAACTTCTTTTTTAGTTTTCCAGAAATATGATATCCCCATAGTTTGGATGAAACATATCTTGATATTAATATCCGCAATCAATGTGCATTCTTAGTTGACTGACTGAGGATATCTGTGTTCAAAAGAGAAAAAAAAAATCTGCAACCAAGCATGAATGATTTGATTCATCTTAGCCAAATATTATGAATAAAACTGCAGCCATAATATATTATTAATTGTATTATAAAGGAGGCTGCAGAAGTACAAAAGTAGACGTACTACAAGTCTTCTTATTATAATTATACTGTGATGAAGACAAACTAGCTAGGCATTAAGCTCTTAATTATTTCGTCAAGAACAAAAAGTCCAGGAGTCAGCAACCTTAAACTGAAATTGAGGGTCCCAAGCATAGGAAAAGAAGAAAGATTCAAATCCATGAAGAACCCCTCCATTGCCAAGTAGGCCTACGTTATCACCAGAAGTAGTCAACTGATTTGGATCAGGTTTTAACTCTGTTTGAAATCCATTCAAATCTAATTTGATTTGTTCTCTGCTACATATGCAGTTATTTGTTACTGTCACATTCCATCTTGTCTTGTTTTGCAGTGCTGTTCCTATGGCGGATTGTGTAATTTCAAAACCTGTTGTTATATCACATACTTGACAGTTGCCTGCACATTTAAAATTCCAAATAATTAAATTTAATAAATTTATAATCAATATTTAAATTTATTATAAAAAAAAATAAAGAAAATGCAGAGAAAGAACACTTCACCTTGAACAAAAAGATTAAGTAAGAAGAGTGCCAAGAGAAAATAAAGGGATTTACAAGCCATTGCAGATATATATCACCAACCTCCTTTTTTATTTTTTTGGTTT
>CATIWF010199546.1:0-19969 GCA_949630135.1 Balakata baccata
GCCAAAGTCTCGGAATATCTATTTTCCTTCCCTTAATGCTTGAGATGCAAGTGTTATGAACAATTTGCATACAAGAAGTACTTGAATAACAATGGATTGGTCCTAAGTTGTTCAAACTTCAAAAGTAGCATGAAATGGATGCAAAAACCATTATGTGTCATCTTAGAGAGATGGCTAATGAGCAAGCTCACGTTGACTGATATGAGATATCTAAAGTGCTCTACCACTCCAAGATGATAGAAAGGAGATATAAAATGTAACATGCATTATAGATGAAAGGAAAAAGTAGAGAGACATCTTAAAAAGAACTTTCATTATAGCAAGAGTTGCAAAATGGAAATAGAATAACAAAGCTTATTTTGAGTTTTTCAAGAAGCAAAAGAGAAGGCATATAGATGCACCTTTTACTTCAAGTAAATTTGATAAAGAGGATAACATTGTTTCTTATAATAACAAATGGGTATTAGATACTGCAAGTAGGTATCACATATATTAGATATGCAAGACTAAAGAAACAATAGAAAGCTTAAGAAAGGAGAGTCAAAACTGTGCACATTGGCCATATAGCAATAGTTGTTGCAATAGCTATAGAGGCTTAAGTTTCAACACTCTCTAATAAGCTTGTTTAAAGGTTTAAACAATTGCAATTCTGTTTTAGTTTATGAATAAAGAATATAATTTTGTTTAATATGTTAAGCAAAATTTTTTCATTTGACTATTAAGAACAACTGTTGTTTTGTGTGGTCAATTGATATTCCTTATGAAACTAAAATATTATGCAGTAGAGTTTATAATCTTGAAATGCTTGACTCTATCCTTAATATTAAATTTAAAGAGTTGATGACTCGAAACCATATATAATGACCCCAGTTCATCTCCCTTCCCCCCCCCTCCCCATCTTCTTGGTGATTGTTTGGGCAACAATTCCGCCATAAAACCTTGACCAGTGGAATGAGCTTGTTCGTAAACTACTTGACTTTTCTAACTAGAATCTACACTGGTTCTTTCTCATAAGTCAAATCTTGTCTCACCTCAATACTCTCAACTGGAATTACATGAGATAAGTTCGACTTGTATCTTCTCAACATAGAGACATGGAAGATATGATGAATCATGCCCAACTCTAGAGGTAGAGCAAGCCTATAAGCAACTGGACCAATCGCTCTAGCGCCCCATAAGGTCCAATGGACCTAGGACTTAGCTTGCCCTTTTTTCCAAACCTCAACGTTTTCTTCCATAGGAAGACTTTAAGGAAAACCTTGTCCCCTACTATATATTCGAGGTCCCATCTCTTGATGTCTGCATATGATTTCTGTCTATAAGAAGCTACTCTCAACCAATCCTGAATCACCCGTATCTTTTCCTAAGTCTCTAGTATCAAGTCTGGTCCCACCAGCTTTCTCTCGCTCAACTCTATCCAATAAAGTGGCGTACGGTACTTCCTATTATAAAGTGCCTTATAAGGGCCCATCTGAATGTTAGTTTAATCGCTGTTATTATAAGCAAACACAATAAGTGGCAAATACCTATCCCAATTGTCCTCAAACTCAATTATGCAACCCCTTATCATGTCCTCAAGAATCTGTAACTAACCGTCCATTTATGGGTGGAATGTTGTGCAAAAATTTAGCTTAGTACCCAAACATTTCTATAGGCTACCCCAAAACTGTCTAGGGTCCTTGTTTGACACAATGGATAAAGGCATACCATGGAGTCCAACAATCTCACTTACATATAGCTCAATGAGTTAGCTCAAGGAATAATCCCTTCTGATAGGTAGCAAATGAGTTGATTTCCTGAGCTTGTCAATAATAACCTTTACAACATCATATTTTCTAGGTGTAACTGGTAATCCATGTTAGAGATGTGCCTAAAAGGCAATTGCATCAGGCACTTAGTGTACACATTCATAAAGATATTCTTTCATTATATTAGTATTCATTTGCATATGAATTTATATAGATCTTAAACTGATTAATGAAAGTCCATAATATGAAACATAGCATGAAGGAAATCATGATGGGATTATGATAATGAGGCCGTGGGTATACACTCCCTCTATAAGGAGCAGTGAATCCTTTGTTCGTTACCCAATTATCTTTAAATACCTCAAGTTATACCTAATCACCACCCTATGAGCGACCTCTATAAGGCAACAAGGAATGGAGTCAAAACACAAAATCAATATCTAAGATATCCTTGAGTACCTCAAATCTAAGGATACTTGAACCATTGCTACGATGAGACTATCCTTGACATTAGAATAGATAATCCATATGATCGTCTCATAGCAGGTCATCCAATGTACTTGACTACTCTTAGTAAGTATCCACATGTTAACTTTGTATATCTCTTACTCACAGCTTATGAGATCTACTGCTTGATCCAATCAAGGAGTTTAACATGTGCTAGTCTATCCAGATCAATAATGTCCCATCTTGTTGATCCTATGACTAGAGATAATTTAAATACTAACAAAATTACACATAATAGAAATCTCATTATCATAATCCCATCATGATTTCCTTCATGCTATATTTCATATCATATACTTTCATTAATCAGTTTAAGATCTATATAAATTCATATGCAAATGAATACTAATATAATGAAAATATGTCTTTATGAATGTGTACATTAAGTGTCTGAGGCGATTGCCTTTTGGGCACATCTCTAACATGACCAGCACCTTAATAAATATTAATATGATTGACATGAAGTTATTTTAATGGTAATTGAATATTAAAACCAAATTAGAACTGTGCTTAAAAATCTTTGTAAATCTAAGTTCATGTATGACTCAATTTAGGCAATTTTAGGGCTTAGCTTTAGCAATTAAGTTCTTAATAATTTTGAATATCAAATATACAAATTTATTTATTCTAAATTCATTCTAAGATGCCTAGAATGCTGAGAATTAATTCTGAAAATTTTTCGAATTTTTAGAATCAATTTAATTTGGATTAAGAAAGTGTTTACTAATCCTATAGAATTGTAGAATCCTATTTGGAATCAAATTAATGACTTATTAAGATGATTTTATTATGAATTAACTACTAGTCACATTAAGGTTTGAATTTGAATGTGATTAAAAATTAAAATCATTATGGATTATGCATGTAACAAATTGGGAACATATTAGTTGACTATGTACGCAACTTTGGGGAACTTTTTGATATGATCAAATGTATACCTAAATTGCATGATTTCCTTTTAGAAAGTTTTTCTAAATGTTCATATATTCATTTAATGTGATTAAATGACAAGTTATGATGATTTTCACTCAAGGCCAAACAAATTAAACATAAAGTTTAAAGTCTCGAAACTAGAGGGAACCCAAATTGTTACTTTTATGATTACCTTTATATTTACATTAGAGAATGCATGTTAAGGCTGAATGGAATGACATGATGGTATGATTATGGACTAGAACAATGTGATTGATCATGCATGAATTATTTTGTTTTTGGTAAATAGGGCCTACAAGTCTCTGGGTTCTCTTAACTTCTCTTATATTTCTCTTCTCATCTCACTCCCCTGAAATGTAATTTGAGGTTTTCTTATGAAGATATTATGTAAATAGATTGCATAAGATTAGGATAGAATTGAAGTGCAAATGAGCAAGAAGTCAAGGAGGTGGTGCGAATAACAAGAAGACTTAGAATAGGAAATTGTTTTTGATTTCAAAGTTGTAATCTCATTCATCTACCTAGCTGTGACCTAATCAATTTTTTCATGGCTCAAGAGATTGAAGTTAGATATGTCCATAATCATGACCATATAATTATAGTAACTATTTTATATATCTTATATGTGATGAATAGATATATTATGCATGCCTATAACATGATGAGACTAATTGGACAAAATCCCTCATAAATGATATAAAGTCTAATGCCTTCCATAAATATGGCAAGAACAATATTTCTATTGGACTCAAGGTTGTTGAGCACATTCAAGCCTGCTCTAAAAGGATATGTTCAAACCATTGCATGTGATTTCATGATTAATGAGGTGGACTTAAGTAATTGTATTAGCTTATTGAGCACACTCAAGGTCAATTGTGAATTAGAGGCAATATTGGGTTAATATATATGAGATATACACATATCAAGAGTTGATAGCCCAATGATTCAATAGTTGCGTGAAAGATGCAATTGGTATGAGGTATCTATTAATTGATTTAAGATGGCTTGTTGAGCACACTCAAGGTCACTTAATGATGTTGGATATCAACCCACTATGAGAACTACTGATGGTTCTCTTAGGTTCATAGGGCTATGAGTTTGCAATAATAGTGGGAGCTATAATGCAAATTTATTAAAGACCTAATAATCATGCATTCATATACATATCTCTAATATGATCTTTCTTTACATCTAGGTTGTTGGAATCATATCATCAAGCATGAACCTTCGCACTATTCTTGAATCAAATAAACTGATTGGCCATAATTTTCCTTAACTAGCTAAGGAATTTGAGAATAGTTCTCATAGTCGATCCCCTCCTGTTGATGATGCAACTATTGAGGAATAGTTGGCATACAAGAAGCATGTGGATGACTGTGAGTTGGTAGGTTGTATCATGCTCGCCTCTATGTCTTCCAAGCTTCAAAAGCAGCATAAGAATATGGATGCTAACACCATAGTGTATCATCTAAGGGAGCTTTTATTAGAAATGTGCTATAAAGACAATCACCTTTAGCACTTATTGTACAATTTCATCTCATATGAATAAAAGGCATTTTCATTTATTAATGTTCATTTATATTATGAATTGATTGGATCTTAAATTAATTAATGAAGTCCATGATATAAACATAGCATGAAGGAAATCATAATGGGATCATGATATTGAGATTCCTATCATGTGTAACTATGGTTATATCTAAATTAATCCCTAGTCATAGGATTAACAAGACTGGACATTGTTAATCTAGATAGACTAGCACATGTTATACTACTTGATTGGATCAAGTAGTAGATCTTATAATCTGTAGACATGAGTTGCCTAGAGTTAACATATGGATGCTTACTAGAGTAATCAAGTACATTGGATAACCTACTATGAGACCATCATATGGATTATCTATCCAAATGTCAATGATTGTCTTATAATAGCAATGATGCAAGTATCCTTAGATTTGGGGTACTCAAGGATATCTGAGATATTGATTATGTGCTTTGACTCCATTCCTTGTTACCTCACAGAGATCACTCATAGGATGGTGATTGGAAACAACTTGAAGTATTCAAAGGTAATTGGGTAGCTAATAAAGGATTCACCACTCCTGATAGAGGGAGTATATACCAACGGCCTCTTGTTGGGATCATTACTCGAAAATCTCTAGCCGGAGTGGAAATTCATGAATATGGTCTTCAGTGACATGTCTATTTGAGTAATGAGTCCCAGTAATAGGATTTAACATAACTTGGGCTAGGTGTGACGTAGTCAGTCTAGCTGGAGCTAATACATAGTTCATGCTTTGAACCAAATGGGGTATAGAATGGTGAAAGGACAAATTGCACAGACAATTGTCTATGCAAAGGTTCGTAGTTAAACCATTACTCTCCAGCTAATTTGGGGTCATGATATATTACTAGATACCGCTCATGATCTGCTTGAGATAAAGTGTTAATCCAAGTGGCCAACATAATCGGAAACCTAATGGGTCACACGTATTGAAGGTGTGAAGGAGAAGTAAAATAGGTTTTTGGATTGGATCTAAAACAACGAGAGAAAAAACCAGGTCCAGACACATTCTTGATAAAATGTAGTTCTCGGGCGAGACGAAGGTCTCTATTGGGAAAAAGAGTCTCCTGATTAGAAAAAGCTATTGGATTGAAATAACACAAAGTCTCGATCGGGAAAGTAGTTTCCCGACCAAGACTCGCTCGACATGGACAGTTTCCCGAGTGGGAAATAAGTTTCCCGATCGACACATATGATAGATTAGGAATCTTAATCCAATTAGGATTCTACAATAAAGGGTTCCAAACACTAATTCCATATGGACTATAAATAGTCCTCTTTCATACTTTTTCTTTAGCTACAACACACATAATTAAAGTATTAATTTTTCTCTTCTTCTCTCAAGAGATTAACTCTTTTTGCTAGTACATTAGGTTAATCCAAGCAATTGCCTTAAAAGTTTTCTCCCTTCTCCCTTCGTGTGGATATAATCAGAGGTGATCCTAGAAGATTATTGTGGTTTGCTACAACCAAATAAGAAAAGAATTGAATGAAGAATACTCGGTTTTGAAAGGTAATAATCTTCTACTATTAGATAGTTTTAACTGTTCATATTACATAAGTTGATATTCTTCTTAGAGTTTGTAAAATTTTTAATTTTTCACTGCGTAATGTGTATAAGATGCATAAGCAAACTCCGACAGCTTTTCTATAAGCAAGCTCAAACTGAGCGATCTGAGATATTGAAATTGTTCTTCCACTCCAAGATGGTAGAGGGGACATCTCCAGTATAACATGTATTGAAGATGAATGGCTACATTAAGCAATTGACCACTTTGGGATTCATCATGGATCATGAGTTAAGTATAAACTTAATTCTCCAAAATTTGCTTGATATTTATGCATACTTTATGCAAAATTATCAGACGAACAAGATATCCATATGGATCCTCGAGCTGATTAATGTGCTCAAGACAGCTGAACCTTCTATCAAGAAAGAGTAAAAGGTTATGATGTTGATGGAATCTTCTGGTTCTTTTAAGAAGAAAAAGGACAAAAAGAAGAGAAAAAGGTCAACAAAGGCCAAGAGAGGCACTAAGAAGAATGCTAAAGAGACTGCCCCAAAGGGGACTTGCTTCTATTATGGCAAGAATGACCTTTGGAAAAGGAACTGGAAGACCTACTTGGAGTCTATGAAAAAGGAGAAAGCATCCATAAGTGTGTAGACACTATTAATTATCTCAAATATATATGGATGCTATCAACGACCATAAATTTGGGGCTAAATGGTCTTATGTGTTCGCTAATAACACAAGAAAGAGACTAAAGGAGGAATAAATTCGCGACTACATGATTGTGATAGCTAATGTTAGTGTGGTGCTAAAAAGACATATTTCATATCCAATTCAGCATCCACATTGTATGGTAGCTATTTTTAGCAACCATATTTGTGGTCACTGAATTTATAACATAAAATAATTAATTTTAAATTTTAGCAGTCACGATTGTGGTCGCCAAATGTAATATAAATATTTTTTATTTAATTTATTTTCATTTAATATTTAATATTGTTATTTATATTTATATTAATATTTGTTTATATAATAAATTATATAAATGTTAATATTATAATAGTAATAAATTGTTTAAATTATCGTAAATCTAAAAGAGTTATTCAATATTAAGCTTGATAATCATATAAAATAGATCGAGCTCATTAATCAAATTTCATTTAATCAAATTTAGAAATGGAAAAAAAACAAATAAATACAAATTTAGAAAACAAATTAATAAAATAAAGCAAGAAAAAAAGGAAAATTTTGCTTAAACATTAAAAAAAAAAAATCAATACATAAATAACATGTAAAATATAAGATCAAATTATAATAGCTCAAAGTGCAAGTCCCAAACATTACTCCTATAAAAAATAAAACTACAAGTGCAAATCAGTAGTACTAGACAGATAAAAAAAAGTATATGCACTCCTTGTCACAATACTAATACATAAATTATGATTTTTGCAATGAGTTACCCTGCAAAACAAAACAATAATAAATAAACTAATAACTACTCTAGTAGATAAAAGACCCGAAGAAAACAAGAAATGAATATGTCAAAGCATAAAGAGCAATTTTATGCTTACTAGTATGCGGCCTTAGCTTCGCATGGGGAGAAACATACAATTATAAGCACTAATTGATTGATTAATATGTCGTATATTTATTAATATATGAGAAGTACAAAATGATTGACATAAATAAAATTATGCTATTTTAAACTATTAATAAACTTGGATTTATGCTTTTACCATAAACACATTTAATAAATTCAGCCTATTCTACAATATAAATCATCCTTTATTTTTAGAATTACTTAACATTTTTTAAGAAGAGTTTGGCTTCAATGATTTCATGGGTGGCCTTGGCTATTCCTTGCCAACAACACCTTTTCCTTCATCTTTCTTCTCTTTTGCAATCTAACCAAGAGATATATAAATCCATATATCAACAACGCTCCTTTAAACCCTATAAACAAAAATGAGGAAAAACAATGTAACCAAATTCTAAAGCAGATCATTTGATCCATAAGTAAAAAGATAATTGTAGTAAGCAATTGACAAAAATTGAAATCTAACATCAAATTCGGTAGTAAACTTTTAAAATTTTTATCTATTGAATAGGAAACTTAAAAATAAAAAGAGAAAAAAAATCAAAGAAATCCAATTATGGTATCATTACATATAATATAGATGTTTTACACTAATCAATTTATCCATATAATAAAAATCAAGTCTTTTAGCACAAAACGATTATCAATTGCTAAAATACTAATCCAAAGATGTTTGATACCAAGTATTAGTTGATCCACATAGCATAAAAAAACTTAATATCGAATAGATCTGTAATCCATGATTTGTATGAGAACAAATCAACATAAAATTATTTTGTATATCATGGTAATAAATTTGAGAAAGATAAAAACACAAATAATATGTAAGCATATAATAAACTTTATTCTAATATGAATGTTATCAACAAAAAAAAAAAAAATACTTATTATGCACCATCATTTATGTTTTGTGGGCAGAACTAAATCCCACTCGGGAAAAGCCAGATCGCGGTCGGAAATGTTTCTTGCTCACGAGACCAGCCTCTGGACTGCACGCTATAAATATAAATTTTTGCATCCTATTATATGCACCTATCAGAAACCTAGCCGCTCTCTGATCATCCTAAACCCTCTAGAAGCATTCCCCAATGTTCCCCTTTGATTTCCTTATGTTTTAACACTTGAAAACACAATTGGGATCGGATTATCAAGGATTCTGAAGGGTTTTTAACTAAGGAAACGATTTGAATGCTCAGGCATATTAGAGGTTGAGTTCCTCTAATTTTTTCTCTCATTTTTTCTTCACTGGTTAGTAAGTAATTGTCCTCCTTAAGCCTTTAATCATATTATTTCATGGTTTACTTTGTGGTTTGGGGTTTTTCTTTGAATTAGGGTTTCGTTTTGGTAACCTTATATGAGCAGAACATGTTTAGTCCCTTTTGATGTGTTTATGACCTATAGAACATGTTATTTTTGATAGGGAACATGCCGGAAGGTGGAAACGATCGCCAAGTCGGTGAGGAACATTGATAGTGAGGATTTTACGGCTCCATTATTAGAGGTTTGTATAGATAATCATGTTTATTCGCTTTTCTGAATGCATGTTTGCTAGTACCTAAGTATTTTGGATGTATTGTCTTTGTTAAATGCCATGAATTGTAATTTGAATGGTTTGAAAATGATGGCATGGATTAAAGAAAAGGATCATGTATGATTTTCATGTTTAAATTAGTATTCAATGAGTTAAATGGATTATGACATGTTTAAAATGATAATGTAGACTGTTTTTATGATCTATGGTGTTCAGGAAATTTGCATTGTGCTTTGAAATCGAAAGAATTGGAGCTAGCATGTGAAAATTGAAATTTTTGTGCTGGTGTCAGGCCTTTCTTGAGTCCCGATCGGGACTCACACGACCCTAAGCCTACACAGGCCCTCGATGGGCAAGGCTAGCAACACGCCGTAGCGTGCCAATGAATATATGTTACATACTCATGTGTCAATGTATGATATTGGATATAGTAATATTATATATATATATATATATATATATAGACCTTAAGTATCATGATGTGATGTTGAGAAATATGAATATGATGTTAATGACATTATGTACTATGTGACATGGCATGACATGAGATAAATGGATATGTATATGACGATACGTAGATTATGATGTGATAGATATGGAAGTGATGATATGAATTATAATATGTTATAATGTTTAAGTTGTCATGTGATATCATGAAAATATTATCTTAAACATAGAATATGGCTCATGCGATTATAAAGAAAAAAGACTTAAATGCTCTTATTCATACAAGGACTGACTATAAGATAGATGACATGCTATTAATGGTGGTTACAACACCGTATGATTTTTCATACGTTTATTTCCATGTATGGTAGCTACAGCTCCGAGAACACCCTTGACCCATTATGCTAGCGCTTATTTATTTTTCAGTCAAGTTGGCTTCAGCTCTAAGAGCACACTTGACTTGGATACAGATTCAGACAATCATGGTTAGATGGGTAGGGTGGCTTCAGCTCTGAGAATGCTCCTATTCACGACTTGTATATGGTAGTCTAGTATAGAGTAACTAAGCAAATTAAATAAATAAACAGGAAAAAGGTAAATGTATTATTGTCCTTATGAATATATGAATGACTTCCACTTATCAGGTATACTATGGTTGTTGTTTGTATAATATGTGGCATGATATCATGATGATAATTGATATGAATTGATTTATGTAAGAATTGTTATAATATGTTGATATGATATGCATGATAGAATTTATATGATTATATGTACCACTAAACTTAGATAGCTTAGCGTGTGGATTTCCTGTACGCAGGTCTGGAGCCGTAGATAGAGTTGACATGAAAAAGTCGAGCCAGTCAGATCCAAAATTAGCTCACATTTATGCATTTCTTTTCATATCATACATTTTGGAATAAAATTGGATTTTGTTTTAAATTGTATTTCAGATTATGGATTGTAAAATTGCTTTATCTTGGACGCATTTAGCTCTAGTTTACAGACTTATGACTATGACTTATTATACAAGCATGAACACATGATATTTTATTTATATGGATGTATGCTGCCATGGATGCTACAAATGATGTTATCGTAAAATATTTTTACTGATAAAGGTTTGAAAGGAATAATAGGATAATAATAAGTTATGTGGTAACACTCCCTTGTGTAGCGGTTAAGTATGTTATATGGGAGGGTGTTACACACTGAAGCACGGACACAACAGGCAAGAGAATAGTCGGCATGTTGGAGACACCGATATGCAGACACGTATTAGATGCATGTTGCATACGCCACGTGGTGTGTCGTTGATAAAAAAAGAGGTCAAAATTCCAAACACGAGTTTGGACATGAGTCCGGTAGATCTCGACTTTTTGTAGCTTTTTTTCGATGGGAAGAGAGTTCACGGTGATGAGAGAGCGAGCTACAGGTGCATCGGCAAGCTGCAGGTGAGGTGGTAGCAACAAGCTACAGGCGAGGCAACTGTAGCAGTGACAGCATCTCTAATCTGTGAAAGTTTTGGGGTTGAAGATGACTATTTATAGAGGGTTTACAAATTTGATGTTACAATGACAAATGTCATTTAACCTATTAAAATTTTACTACTCATGCCATAATTTACAAATTACAGTTTCACCCTTTAACTTATTAATATTTAACTTCTCATGTCATTATTGATACATTACAAATTTACCTTTTAACTTATTGATATTTTACTTTTTATGTCATAATTGACACATTAATTTTTATATTAAGAAATTAGCTTAATATTCAATAATAATTCTATGAATTAAATTATTATCATTATTATTATATAAAATTACACATTTAATTAGTTTTATTTTATTTTTTATTTTTTAATTATATTTTATTATACCGTATCCCTTCAATATTTGTATCCTAATTTTTTAGAATTTGCCGTATCTCCATATCCTATCGTATCGTGTCCCCGTGGCCATATCTGTGTCTGTGCTTCTTAGGTGTTACATATTATCAGTTCAATTTGGTCCAAATACTCTGTAAAAGAATGGACATGTCGAGTAAGGAAAGAAAAAATGATAAAATTTTAATTAGAGAGAGCAGTATAGAGAGCCAAGGAAACAACGGTTTTGACATTTCAACTTGAGCACCTAAACTGTATCTCACACAACCAAGTGCCTAAGAAAAGTATTTAACAGTGGAATTTTCCAAGGCCAGAACCCTACATGGAGCCAGATGAAAAAAAAAGTAGAAAAGAAAAATCAACTTTTCTTGCCCTCTTAGGTAGCCATGGAATATTTTAATAATATGTTTTTGATGAAACCATAATATTAACAGAAGAAATTAAACCACAAATTCCATAATGGATTAAAATACTTAAAAAGAAAAGGCTTGACATTTGGGATTAAAAGGTGGGGCTCTGTTTTGTGCCTGCACGTGTCAACTTGACAAACAAGACAACCTAAGATGAGCATAGGTATGTCTCATGTGTGCTGGTGCCTCAGTATACACAGCATGGGTACAACTCATAAAGAAAAGAGTCCATGCAAGATGTTATCTATATGTGAAGCAACTCAAGAACATCTGCCCATATCCAACATTACTCAAGAAAACCACTAGATCTCAGCATATAATTTAATGGAAGCAATGTTATTTCACATGCAATACCAAGAAAACCAAGGGGGATAATAATAGAGAAAAGATTATACAAGGTTATATAAAGTTATATATGTATATGAATTACCCCTGTATTTCATTAAGTAAATTGCATTTGATTAAGGCGAAGTTCCATAAAAACACCCGCCTTCCTAAAAATATCATGAATATCAGAGCCTTAACAATGAGGAGTTCTTGCTTCATCAATTGTTAGATTACCATGCCAATCAAGTATCAAAAGAAAACTCTGCAAGATTATAAAAACAAATTGAACAAGAAGGTAACACCAATAGCTTAGCCTTAGGCATAAGATAACAGAAAAATGCAAATATATAATAAGCTAACTAACTAGCAACTAACAGGCACGATGAAATGAAAACCATAAACAAGAAACTATAAGTGGCATCTGAATATACATAGTAGAATCAATGAATTTTATATGTAGATATATAACCAAATAAGCGTACAAATGTAGAAAAATTCAAAAATTAACACATGTGGTAAACAAATACAAAGTATGTGACATACGTTGGATTAGGCCAACCTTCAAACCAAGGAAACGGGGAACATGACCAACCCATTCACAATCCCTTCGTGCCAAATATTCAATTGACAGTCACAACATGAACTCCTTTCCCACTTAATGCATTTAAATAAGCTGGTAAAATGGCAACAAGTGTCCTTCCTTCTCTAGTCCTCATTTCAGCAATTTCTCCTTTGTGTAGAACCATCCCACCTAATTTCAAATTTGAACATGTCAAGACACACTAATGTAAGAGAAATGCATGCCATTTTCGTGTTGAAGTGAAAACGACAAACAAAAAAAGGTTTGCCTATCAGTTGTACATCAAAGGGATGAAGCCTTAGAACTCTCTTGGAAGCCTCTCTCACTACAGCAAATGCCTCCTGCAATGTAATTGTTTGCAATTATCGTAGACAAATTGCAGTACTGTTTGAAAGAAATCCTCACAAAATCCGAACCCTAACATCCCCTAGAGCACAATCAACTTTTTCTTTCAAGCATTCAAAATACGGTTAACAGTTCCTGCAATAAATTTACTTAACTTACCGGCAAAAGAGAATTCAAAGATTCACCACGTTGGGCTTGCTCCTTTAAGGAAACAATGAAGGATTTCTCTAATGTTAGAATTCTAACAGTGACTCTTCGGCATATCTGTCCATTTTGGAGGCTGCCCCTACCATTAAAAGTAGAGATATAGAGAGACAACAGATCACCAAATTCAGAATTTGGACTTTAGGACCCTAAAAGAGCCGAGCCTGGCTAACCTATATGGAGAGATTGAGAGCAGAATAAGGAAATGTAAGGGCTGCAGCGCTGAAGAAAGAAAGTGAAATAGTACGAGGGCAAGGTTTTTGGCTTTTTATACATAGTCAACGACGTCGTTTATTAATGGGTTAGGGGCAGTGCCAATTTATAATACGGTGCCGTTGTTTTAATGCTTGTATGGAAAGTTGAGGGCAAAAAAGTAAATGTATAGAACTGTTCATTGAACAGTTTCTATTTATAAGTAATAGATGTAACAGAAATAGATTAGATAGATTAATTATTTACTAAAACACTGAAAAATTTATTATTTTATAATTTAATTTTTATAACATTTATAATAATCATAATAAATTTACTATCATTATTTTTAATCAAATATTAAAAATTAACGTACATAATATTTAATAAATTTAAATATCTATTATAATTATTAATTTATTTGACTTAATTACGTTGGTTGATGATAAACATTAACTTTTATGTAATTAGCTAATTAAATTAATCGTTAATTAGTTGAATTCAAATTCAAACTCAATTGATTAAATTCAACAAGTTTAATTAATTAATTTGATTCAATTGATCACATAAATAAGTTGTGAATTGGCTAATATAAGGGTTGACTCATTAAATTAGGGATTGATTAATTAACTTTACTTTAAATTGAACTTAAATTAATAAAATTGGTGTTCAATACATTAATTGACTTTAAATTGATTATCATTCTTATATATTAAACCTCAATTTATCAAATTTTGCTTTAATCATAGTTCAGTTGATTAAATTATATTAATTTTGGGTTCAATTTATTAATTGAACCTAAATTGAATTAATTTGGGATTCAATTTTAAGTTATTAAATTGAAATTAAATTGATTACATTGGCATTGAATACATAAATTGAACTTAATTTTGATATATTATAATACTATATATAATTTAATTAATTTTATAATATTAAATTTCAAAATTACTAGCAGTTTTATTGTTTTTCATTTTGACCAAACTTCCTTTCATTTTTACCTAGTATTGAGCAAAGTAGGTCTCTTACAAGAATTGCTTTTGTTTAATTAATGGTAATTTACTTGGAAAATACTCTTTACTTTTTTATTTTTGAATAATTGAGTTTTTACTTTGAGATATACTGAAAGTATCTTCAAGGTATACCTAACGTATTTCCGGAAATTTATTTCCAAGTATTTCTAAAAGAATTCTCAAAGTATATCCAAAGTATCCTAAGGTACACTCAATATATTCCTATGGTACCTAAAAATATATCAAAAGTATTCCTAAAGTATACACAAAATATTCATTGGGAATTCCTCCTAGAGAATTCCCAAAATATATTCGAGTATTTCTAAGTTATATCCAAGATATTCTCTAGGTATTACTAAGGAATTCTCAAGGTATATCTAATGTATCCTAAAGATATGCCCAAGGTACTTTGAAATGTATACCAAACTGTTTGTTTGACAATTTTATGATGTTTTAAATTTTGATTGAATTCATTCTTCTTCCTCTTCTTCTTTAATTTCTTCTTCTTCTTCTTCTTTAATGATCAATTCTTCTTGTTCTGGTTATTTTGTTCTTTATTGGTAAATTGAACCAACAATCGCCAAAGATATACCGAAGATATACCATATGTATACATTTTGTAGTAGTGCTAGCCATTACTTTAATTGCTTTTTCGGCCGATTTTGGTCACAAAATGGTTGCTAAATAGCGACCACTGTTTGTGGTAGCTATTTTGACTTTTTTTTTTTGTAGTAGATGAGTTTCATAGAACTTCCTAAGTCATTTTGGGATTATGCACTCAAGACTTCTGTTTATACAATAAACAAAGTTCCTTCTAAGTCAATTGATGTTGCACCACATGAGATGTGGTGTAACAAGAAGCTTATTCTTTTGCACATAAAAGTATGGGGTTGTCCTACTTATTTGAAGCGGACAATATCAGACAAGCTAAAAGCTAAGTTTGACAGGTGTTTATTTATGGGATATTCAAAGGAATGTTTTGGATATCAACTTTACCACCCCTTGGAACAAAGGGTGATTGTTTTAAGACATGTTGTCTTATTAGAGAAAGAGTTTATTCTAAAAGAAGATAGTGAGAGCAAGTTTGAAGTTAAAGAAGTTCAAAATGCTTATACATATGCAGATCAATTGGCAGAATCTGAAGTTATTACTCATACATATGAGATAACAATAACACCTTCTGAAATATAAGAACTTTGTAGATCAAGTAGGATACGCAATGTTTATGAGAGACAGATTTCTCATAAGTGAACAAAATGATGTATTGCTCATAGAAGCCGATGACCCTGCTACCTTTGAAGAAGTTCTAAACAGTTCAGACTCTGACAAATGGCTAAATGTCATGAAGTCAGAAATGGATTCCATGTATGAAAGTGTGGACTTTGGTTGACGCACCTAAAGGGATAAAACCTATTGGGTGCAAATGGGTCTTTAAGAAGAAGATCGACATGGAAAGATATCATCAAAGACAATGAATTGACTATGGTCCGACCTTTTCTCCAGTATCCATGCTTAAATCCATTATGATACTTATAGCCATTGTTGCTGATTATGATTATGAGATATGACATGTGGATGTGAAGACAACTTTCTTAATGGAAACCTAACCGAAAATGTGTATATGACAAAAGTAGAGGGCTTCACATCTAAATATGGTGAAGAGGTATGTAAGCTTCAAGGATCCATTTATCCATTTATGGATTGAAACAAACATCCAAGAGTTGGAACATTCACTTTGATGAGATAATCAAATAGTTTGGTTTCTCATAAAATTCGGATGAATTTGGTGTTTACAAGAAGGCTAGTGGGAGTGTAGTTGTTTTCCTTGTGTTATATATAGATGCCATATTGCTCATTGGAAACGATGTCTTAGTTTTTCAATTTGTCAAAATTTGGCTTTCGAAGAATTTATCTATGAAAGACCTTGGAGAAGTGACCTATATTTTGGAGATTAAAATTATAGAGATAGATCTAAAAGTTTGCTTGGTCTTTCACAGTTTGCATACATAGACAAGATAATAAAAAGGTTTAGCATGGAGTAGTCCATGAGATGCTATATTCCTATCATCCATAGGATTACCCTTTCAAAGTCTATGTATCCAAAACTCAAGACGAATCGATTGTATTAGTAAGATCCCATATGCTTCTGCTAATATGTAGAGGGTGAGCTTAAGGTAAGCAGGTATATGGATGCTAGCTTCCAATTTGACAATGATGAGTTTAAGATCTATATCACTTGGAAACAACTCGTATCCCACTTTACTTAGGAAGGTCTTAGTTCTCATAAAGTCTTATTGTTACTTCATCTATATGAATAACATATTTGGGTTTTGTTAGTTGATTTATGTCTGCTTGAGCATCTTTGAACTTTATCAAGTTTGATGTCGCTCCTACTATCTTTTTACATAATAAACTCTTTCTCTTGAAAGATAACATACTTTAAGCAAACATCTTTTGTTCAAATAGTGGTAAAATTGATATCCAAAATACTCTTATTGTATGTTCCACATGCAGACATTAGGTTAGATTTAGCTTTTAACTAATCTAAAATTATCTTCTTTCCTCAAGTAAGAAAATCCTAAACTTCCATAAATGAAGGAATAGGTTTTATGTTATTTCATATCTTATATGGAATAACATGAACTGACAAATAAGATACTATATTTACTCTATGAACATAGTTTGATGTGCTCGACCACAAAAGGAACTTAAGGAATTCTACAAAGCATATCATAGACCTCACCTTATCTAAAAACGTTGGTTTCTCCATTTAAGCATATCATTGTGTTATAGAGTATAAGGTGGAATCAATTGAGACAAAGTCACATTATCTCTTAGATGATATTGAAACATTTAACTTAAGTATTCTTTCACTATGATCTAATCTATCTTAATACTTTTACCAAATTGTTCCGCTACTTCACTTTAGAATTCTTTAAATGTTTCAAAGGTTTCAAACTTGTATCTTGTTTGATATGATTACCCAAATTATGAGTGATCATAATTAAGGTAAATGAAGTAGACAAAACCATTTATGATTGCATGTTCATCCTTTTCACTAAAAGATAATTTTATCAACTTACTTAGTAAATGAAATTCACACTTGTCACATGATTTATAATCAAATGACCGCAAGTTGCCATACTTTTGTACTTAGTCATGTGATTCTCCTTTACATGGTCAAGTTGACAGTGCCATAATTTTCAGTTTTAGGTCATCAACCCTTTAAATTTGACATGGAGGATAGAATCAAGCATTTCAAGATCATAAATTCTATTATATAATATTTTAGTTTTATAAGGAATATCATTTGACCATATAGAACAACAATAGTTCTTAATAGTCAAACAAAAAACTTTTGTTCAACTATTAAACAAAATTATATTCTTTATTCATAAACTAAAACAAAACTACAACTATTTAATCCTTTGAATAAGCTTAATAGAGAGTGTCGAAACTTAAGTCTTTATAGCTATTATAGCAACTGTTGCTTGGTAGCCAATATGCACAATTTCGACACTCCCTTCTTAAGCTTTCTATTATTTCTTTGGTCTTGCATATTTTGTATATATATGACCTACATGCAGTTGCTAATTCTCACATATTATTACAAAAAATAATGTTATCCTCTTTAACAAATTTACTTGAAGTAGAAAGTGCATCCATATGCCTTATCCTTCTACTTTTTTAAAACTCCAAATAAGCTTTGTTATTCCATTTCTATTTGCAACTATTGCCACAATGGAAGTACCTTTCAAGACGTCTCTCTACTTTTTCCTTTTATCTATAATGCATGTTATATTTTATATCTCTCTTCTATTATCTTGGAGTGGTAGAGCAATTTAAATATCTCATATCGCTCAGTGTGAGCTTGCTTAATGGCCATCTCCCTAAAATGATATATAATGGTTTTGCATCCATTTCCATGTGGCTTTTGAAGTTTGAATAACATAGAACCAATCCATTATCATCTAAGTACTTGTATGCAAATTGTTCATAAACTTTGCATCTCTAGCAGTAAGGGAAGGAAAACGGCTATTACAAGACTTTGGCAACCCTTTGGATTTGAGAACCATTCTCAGTTCTAAGCCAATCAAGAAAGCTTAGGTTAGTCAAAATGTATGACTCATGATTATGCTTTGATTCACATTGAATTATATGATTCTAATAACCTAGATATAAATATTGAGATTGTAGAAGTGTGTACATGAATGCATGATATTAGGTCTTTAATAAAACGCATTATGACTCCCACTATTTTATTGCGAACCTATAGCCCTCACTATGAATATGAGAGAACCCATTGGAAGTTCTCCTAGTGGATCGGTATCCAATTTCAACTTAAGAAAAACCTTTAGTCAGCTCAACAAACCTTCGTAGCTCAAATTGGTAGTTATCTGATCTATACCAATTGCATTTTATATGCAACTACTGATGGCTTTTGAGCATGTATCACATACATGTTACGCAGCGGAAAATAAAATTTTTCAAAACTCGAATCAAAGGATTATACATGTGCCAATTAAAACTAATTTAATTAAAAAAAATAGAATTTATACCTTTATAATTTCTTGATTTTCTTCAACTTCTCATATTTTGGATTCCATCCAAAGCCATTTTACTCATTCTTTACATCTCCAAAGCGTGCGACCCATTAGGTTCTCGGTTATGTTGGCCACTTAAATTATCAAATAATTTAAGCAAATCATGAGCGGTATCTAGCAACACATCATGATCCCCAATTAACCGAAAAATCAGTGGTTTGATTACGAACCTTTCCATAGACAATAAATATATGCAACTCGTCCTTTCACCATTCTATACCCCACTCGGTTCAGAGCATGGACTATGTATCAGCTCCCGCTAGATTGACTATGTCACACCTAGCCCAAGTGATTTTAGATCTTGTCACTGAGACTCATTACTCAATTAGACATGTCACTGAAGACCATCTTCATGACAGTTCCACTCTGGCCAGAGATTCCCGAGTAACGATCCCAACAAGAGGCCGTGGGTATACTCTCCCTCTATCAAGAGCGGTGAATCCTCTATTGGCTACTCAATTACCTTCGAATACCTCAATACCCAATCACCACCCTATGAGCGACCTCAATGAGGCAACAAGGAATGGAGTCAAAGCACAGAATCAATATCCATGATATCCTTGAGTAC
>CATIWF010199616.1:0-18990 GCA_949630135.1 Balakata baccata
TTCATCAACTACTATAATTATTACAAATTAAATTTAATTACCATAATTTTATGAATTATTATAAATTGAAATCGATTATCACAACTTTATAAATTGGTATTAATTAAAAATAATTATTATAACTTTATCAATTACTCAAAATTAAAATTAGTTAACATAAATTAAAATAAATTTTTATAATTAATAATTTTATCCTACCATAAATCAAAATAAAATATTACAAATCATAATTTTTTATCTAGCTAAAAGTTATAATAAATCTTATATATATATATATATATAAGTTCGGTCGGTTTGATCAGTTTTTAAATATTTAAAATTGAACTGAGCTTTGAATGGAAAACCGAACCGAATAAACCAAAAACCGAATAAACCAAAGGGCATTCGGTTTAGTTCGGTTTTCAGTTCGGTTTTGCATACTCCTACGTAGATGTTGGCGTTTAATGGGCTGAAACTGTTGATGGGCTGGCATTGGTTGACTCGTCTTTGAGTTGTTATATCATGGATCCAATCCATGTAATATTATGGACAAGATCCATCATATGTGTAAGAGACAATGATAATTTTGTAAATAAATCAAACTTATACAGTTATCAAAATACGGTGACATTTTTGTAAATATTCATTATCTGTGATCAGGTAAAAGGTTCATTAGTTCACTAAAAAATATTCATTTATTGTAAACTAAAAGTTCATTACAAATAAAAAAAATATTCATTAGTTAATTTAGAAAGCGTAATTTGTTATAAATAAAGTAAATGTTCATTAGTTTATTAATAAAAGTTTATTTGTTATAAAACTAAAGTTTTGTTACGAATAAAGTAATAGTTTATTGAGAGAGGTTTACTTAAATATTTGAACACTTTTATATTAGATGCTTGAATGAAAATTGCCATGGAAGGATTAAATTTATTATGTGCTAGATATACTAGATAGATTATTGAACTTTTGAGTTATAATATATTGTTGACATATTCAAATGTATTGTGCTTGTGTCCTTTGAACATTTAGCTTTTTGAATTGGATTATTAAAGTGTTTTTATCAATATTACAATGATAAATTGGACTGAACCGGTTGAATTTCTTAGTTACATATGATATGTTTGAGCATTGTTATGAATTTTTAAGCTTGACATGTATTGATGGAAATGACTCTATTGGTATGGGAGAACTCTTTGTGATGGAAGAAATATGATGAGTTTATCTTGCACAAGCTGAATCTATGATTTAGATGTACATAGGATGAAAATAATTTGAACTTATTTGAAGTATTTCGTAGTTATGCATCCCGTTATGATTGATGAAAAAAAGGGAGAGAAATATGTCAATTTGATTATGATATATGTTGAGATATATATAGATATATGACAAAAGGAAAGAAATATGTGACTTGATAATGCATACTTACTATGAATAAAGCTGAATTCTCATGAAATGCTTCTTGCTTTATAAGTGGCATTTTGATAGAATTTAAATTCTAGTATTTAAATGAAAATGCATATATTTTGTATATTTTATTTTTGAAGAATTATATTTTTAGAGGATACTTTGCTGAAAGTTTTATATACCCTATGTATGGATTAAGGGGGAGATTTTTGTGTGCTAACTTGGTACAAATTCTAACATGATCAATGTTTTGTCATCGTAAAAAAGGGGGAGAATATTGGCTTAAAGGCTACAAGGATTGTATCCCAAATTTTGATGATTCTAAAATCATGGTTTAAGTGTTAGAATTTGTTATATCATTGTTCTATTTTCAGATTTTAATGTTCAAGAATTGGAAGCGAAAGATATATTCAAGAAGAGATATATATGCAACCAAGAGGTATATTAGGATATAAATATGTTGCCCAAACAATCACCAAGAGGGGGGGATGAATTGGTGGGAGGATAAAAATTATTGCACTCACAAGGAAGTTAAGAAGAACTAAGAAGATTGAGATACGAATTTTATAGAGATTCGGGTGTTAACTAACACTACTCCTCTCCCCAACCTAAATTGGGTATTCACTGATCTAATCACTTAGATTATAAATAGAGTTTTAGCTAGCTCACTCCTAACTAGGTATTTTACCAATACTAACACTCAACCCAAAATTCTCTTGTATTTTTGTGACTTACACAACAATCAATTCCTTGTAACTTGGCTCACACAATCCAATTACAAGACTACTCAAGTGTTTGAAAGTTAACATTTGATCCTTTAACAAAATAATTAATAAAGAGAGAATGAGAAAATAAATTGCAAAAGTTTTGGTACTTCTAAATTTGTTGGTTATCCTTAAATGATTATTTGGTGATGTATTTATACTGATTACCTACCAATTAGCAGTTACAAAGTGGTGTCATAACTCTTTCTGACGTTCTCTTACAAATGTATTAAATATTGTTTGCAGAGAGAGAGAGAGGTCCCGGTCGGGAACATAGCTTTCCCGGTCGGGAGATAGCCAATTTTGATACGTGATATCTTCTAGTTGACTAAACCGTCCAACGACTAGTTTTTATTCAATGTTCTCGGTCAGAAATCCTTGCATCCAAGTTGGGACTTGCCCGATGATGCCATAGCCGAGGACTTGGGTCTGCTTGCTTCGAGAGCTTCCCGGTCAAGACCTAAGTCAGTTTGACTTTATGATGACTTGGCACATTTTGTTGGTGTCTCCTCTTCAACGGTCATATCCTTTTAAATTTTCCGATCAGACTCTAACATGTCCCAATCTGGAAATGAGATATCCCGATCGGGACATCACCTGTCCCGGTCTGCTTTTATTGCTAGAACTTTTAGAACATTAGAAAGCAGTGTTTCCCAGTCTGGACATACATTTGTTTGGTCTGTACTCTAGTCCTGATCGGGAAATAAATGTCCTGGTTTGGAAATGACATTTCCCGATTGGGACATCACCTGTCTCGGTTTGCTTTTGCTACTGAAACTTTTGGAACATCAGAAAACAGTATTTCCCGATCTAGACAATAGATTTTCCAGTCTGTACTTATGTCCTAGTTGGGAGATAATTGTCCTGGTCGGGAGTTATGCATCTCCAAAAAATGTTTGACTAGTTTAATGAGGAATTCATAACCAAATGTGTTGAAACTTTGAACATTATCAAAACAACACTTAATGAAGATGTTAGTAACATTTAATTTAATTGTCAAAATCAAAATAGAGAACAATCACCCTAAGGTTAACAAAATGTAAAGTCATTGTGATGTGTGTCTAAAAGTGAAGCTCGAGTTTTATAAGTTCAAAAGGATTTTTAATACAATTAGAAACCTAATATTCTAATAGTATACTAAACATACACTGACAGTTTTCACTAAAAACAAAATAACAACTAGTTTTTTGAAAAATGAAAATATGTTTCTACTGGCTAGTTTTTGACACCAGAACTATAAATATGAGTTGAAAAAATATTTTTATTGTTGGAAAATCAAAGATTTTATAAGAGAAAAAAGCTTTACACTTAAACTATTTTCCTTCCAATTGAGCTTCGTTTTTAGATATTCTTCATCTTGACTCTAGCTTTCCTTGTCAGATTCATAATCTGAGCTTGTGAGTAATTTATTTTTATTATAGTTTGCAAGTTTGGCTTAAAAACTTGAGTTGGGGGTTGTTTAACACCTAGGTTGAAAGCTATTCAAGTGTTTTCAAGTTTTACTTTAAAAAAACTTGAGTTTGGGTTTGAGAGCATAGGCTGGAAAAGTCTAGTGTTGTAATTGGCTTGATTCTTGCCCTTAAAAAGAATCCTTAGTGGAGAACAATTCTCAAGAATGTGTCTTGAGGAGTAGATGTAGGCAAGAATGTCGAACTACTATAAATTCAATTGTGTTAAGCTATTCTCTCTTCTTCTATTCTCAAGTTGATATTATGATTTGTTGAAAATATTTTAAATCTGATTTTTATGTTAAAGGTGTTGAAACATATTTTTTTTTAAATACTCATTTGTACTTAAATTTGTTTGAAGTTTTTATTGCAAATAAAAAAAGTAATTTATTTGATAAAAATTGATTTTTGATGTTGAGAAACATTTCAGGGTATAAATTTTGATTTTGTGAAAAGAAATTTCAAATTATCTTTGTGAAAAGAAATTTTAAATTATCTTTGTGTTAGTTTTTCTGCCCAGAATTAGCATACTACTAGCTTATCCAAAAAAGTGGATCATTTTGTAAAAACCATAATTTCTTTAAAACCTCAGTTTGTAAAAGCTATAATTTCTTTAAAACAAAAGAACAAAAAAATGCAGTAAAGGAGATAGGATTTGGCAGCCTCCTAGAACTAACATTATTTGAATGTGATGGACATTCAGAAAATAGTTGTTACTAAAGAAGATGTCATTGTCACATTCAACATTCTCCATGGGAATATGCCAGTTATTGAGGCTAGCAGTGACAATGAAACACCATAATATAATTAATTGTTGCAATGTTGGAGATAGAGGTGAAAGATATTTAGTGGAAGCCTAACAACTACAAAAAATATGGATAAAATTGTAAAAAGAGGTGACAGTGGAGCTAAGTTCAAAAGAGACTTCATGATTTTTGTAGTTTTTTTCTTTGATAAAAGGTTATCAAAATAGAAAATCAAACCACAGAATATTGTTATCCTTATTGATGTAAATCAAATCAATAATCTGAACTGGTGTCACCTCATCTTGAAGACTCTTGGAGAAACTGTTCAAGAATATAAGAAAAACCAATGGTTTTTTCACAAGTCCAATAACATTCCTTCTGGTAAGTAATCTACACATATAATATTAAATTTAATTTAATGATAAACATCAATAACTCTAGGTTTAGTATGAATAAAATAAAAGTTCATTAGTTTATAGATAAAAGTTCATTTTGTTTTAAGTTATAACTTCATTAGGAATAAAATAAAAGGTTCATTAGTTTGTTGAAAAATATTCATTTGTTGTAAGCTTATTAGAAATAAAATAAAGGTTCATTACTTTATTTATAAATGTTCATTTTGTTTTAAACTATAGGATCATTAGTTTATTAAAAGATGTTCATTTTCATTAGGAATAAAGTGACTGGTAAATTCATTTTTAAAATGTAGTAGGTTCATTACTTATCAACTATAGGTTCATCAATATTCTACTCTTTTTTTTCAAATGAACACCTAGCTTACTTAAACATATTAGAGTTCAAAATGAGAGAAATTATAAGAAAAATCCCAACCCTGCCAAACTGGACAACAAAAACTGTCAGAGATAGAGTAAAAGAAGAGCTGAAATAAGAAGGGTTCGGGAAAGGCAAAGTTGTGGAACGATTGCCCATCATCGAAGATGTTATTGATGTTTCTAAAGAAGAAGAAGCTAAAACAATAGAGCCCAAGAACGTAAAAATACAAAAATATTAATTAGTTTTCTGTAAGTTTTGTTTCTTCAGTTGGTTCATTACTGTAAACTTAGAGGTTCAATAAATATCAAGTATAGGTTCATTAGTTAAAAAAGAAAGGCTTATTAACTATTAACTGCATGTTCATCATTTACCTTCTGTGAGTTTTATTTGTCTATATGTTCATAATTTACTTTGGCTTAACACATATATAGCCCCCTGAATTTTTCATTTTTTCTTAATTTGCCCCCCATATTGGTTTTTGGTACCGATTGCCCCATGAATTCCATTTTTTGTCTAATTTGCCCTCTGTGAAATTTTAAAAATGTAATAATTTGCACATTCGTGCTGACGTGGCAGCCGAAATATGATTTTACATTTTTAATGTGATTCCGGCTACTATGTCAATACGGGGTGTCAAATTGTTATTTTTTAAAATTTCACAGGGAGCAAATTGGACAAAAAATGGAATTCTAGGGGCAACTAGTGCCAAAAACCGATTTAGATGGCAAACTGAGAAAAAATGAAAAACTTAAGAAGCTAGAGATAGGTTTAGCCATTTACTTTCCATATGTTCATTAGCTATTAACTTTTATATATGTTATTTAGTTATTAACCATATTAATTACAAGAATCTATAGAAAACGTTGAAAAAGTGTTGACTGTCATCAAGAAAATTGCAGATTGGAAGAATTTGGCAAGAACTCACTTTATACAGAAAACTTCCTACACTATCAATGAAATCTTCAATATCTCTTCAAGCTCTTAGGAAGTACCTGATATAGGAAAGTAATCTGAAGGATAAACAGTAAGTGCCAAGATGATGATGATGACTTATTCACCAATGAAACCTTTCTACAAGCAGTAGTTGAGCTGGAAAATGCAGTAATGAAGACATATCCTACTACTTCTTCCTTCTCGTCAAGACTATCACCTATTGATCAAGAAAACATGCCTCAAGAATAAGAAAAAGCTCAAGAGAAAACACTAGCTAGCACATAATCTACTAAAAAACCTGAAACACCAACAACTGACATTGAAAAGGCAGTATTGAAGTTCCAACCTCCTTCCTTCTCCTTGGAACTAACACCTCGTGATGCTAGTCCTGAAGAAAAAAAACCTTACTAAACAACAACATAAACAATGGCTGCAATAGAGCCAGCTAAAGAATATGATCAAGAACCTCAAACACCTGCACAAATATTTGACGAATATGTACCATAAATTAGTATTGTAAATTTTCATTTTGTTTTGAGCTATAGATTTATTAGAAATGAAGTAAACATTCATTAGTTTATTGAGAGATTTATTTGTTACAAAATGTAGATTCATTAGGAATAAAATAAATGTTCATTAATTTACTGATGAAAGTTCATTTTATTTTAAACTCTAGGTTCACTATGAATAAAGTAAAGGTTCATTAATTTATAGAAAGAGCTTCACTTAATATAAATTATATATTGATTAGGAATTACATAAAGATTCATTAGTTTATTAATAAAAAGTTAATTATAAACTGAACATAAGGACATTTTATGTGTGCTACTTATTAATTCATGTATGCTATTCATATTTTATGTTAACTGTATACAGGTTTATTAATATTTGTGCACACATTCATTACTACTTGAGTAAAGATTCAATATTAGTATTGTACAGATTTGTTATGAATCAACAGTAGGTTCACTAACGTTCTACCATTTTCTTTTAGAGTAATTGAAGATTCAAAATAAAAAACAGAAGATGTTAAAAAAAAAAAGACTAACAAGGAAGCACAAAAGGCTTCTTATAGCTTTAAGATCCCCATTTTGGATAGAGAATGATGTGATACTTGAGGATTTAACTATAAAAGAAAAATTAATCTCAGAGTTTACATTTATACCTGAAATGAAAAACAGCAACAGAGTGTGAGTTTTATATTTTTCATTGATACTATAGTTTTATTACTTCAATATTTGAATATAGTAGATTCATTATATTATAATTGTATGTTCATTGCATTCACTATTTTTTTTCATTTTTTTGATAGGGAAATATTGTTCATGTTTGAAGAATAGTTTCTTACAAGAGATATACTTCAAAGGAGAGATTGAAAAGAGTATAATAGACATTTGATCTCTAAGGAAGAACATGGCTAGCATAAGAAGACGACCAAAAAGAATATTCTTCTCAACCAATGCATTTGTAAGTAAAATATTCCTTTTATCTACCTGCAAGTACACTTTGTTGTCAAATGTATATCCATTACTTCATATTGTCACTTTTGTTTCAATTCCATTTCTTTTCAACTTCAATTGCATGCAACAAAGTCCTACATTACAAGCCTACACCCATAAGAACGTCAACAAAAATTTGAGGCAATTTTGAATAAAAGAATTAGATTATCTAAAAATTGACATTGTTGAAGCTAACATGGTTTATGCAATATGTTCATCATTTTACTTAATGATTTAGATTCATTATTCAATTCAAAAAGGTTCGTTAGTTATTAACTACATATTCATAATTTGATTTATGTAATTTTTGTCTATTTGGTTTGGTTGATTAAAATGTACAGGTTCATCACTTCAAGATTACAGGTCCATTACATATGAACTATAAGTTCATCTAGTCTCTATTAAATTTGTTTGTTTCTTTGCCTAATCTTTTAGGTTCATTACTTAAAAAAGTAAGGTTCATTAGTTATTAACTACATGTTCATAATTTGTTTTTTGTTTTCTATTTGATTTGGTTTGGTTTTTAACTCCATAGCCTTATTATCATATAGGTTCATTATTGTAAATTCAGAGGTTGATTATTTGAAACTCATAGGTTCATTAATTATCAGTTTTCATCTTTTTTAACTATATGTTCTCAATTTTCAGCTATTCTTTCCCATTCATTGATATGCACACTATTTTGTGGTTTGCATTAATTTCAATATGGGAAGAATTGACATTTTAGACAACAAAACTCTCCAAGTATCTTACAACAAAAAATATGAAGGCTTCCTAAGAATTCTTGTAATTCTAGTTGTTACAAATTATAGATTCATTAGAATCTAAGTTATAGGATTATTAGTAATAAACAGTAGGTTTATTACTATTGAAGCTATAACATTACTATTTGTGCTTTCTTAGTATTCTACATTCATTATTTTATTTATATTATAGGCTGAAGCATTCATAATTTACTTGGCAAAAAACAAAATCCATCAAGACAAAGATTTGTCGAAATATGCTGAAAATTTGATCAAAATGCCATGGAGATCAAGAGGAAAGAATTTTGATAGTGGAGTCTATGTCATAAAGCACAAGGAGACATATAAAGGAGAGAAAGAAAATTGAAATTTTGGATTCAAGAAGAATAATGATGAACCTTTCCTAAAATCCCTAAGAGCAAAATATTGCTCCTATATTCTGTTGCTGAAATTAAATACTTATAGGGATGAGGTACTTAACTAAGCAAATAAACAGTTTACTGAATAAAATAATAAATGAAGTATTGAGAAGTGTAAATGTTGATTCAAGTTCCTACATATTCTTATTTTGGACTTGTAAATATATTTTCAAGAATAGATACAAGATACAATAGATTTTACTTTAATATTTTAGAATGTTAATATACTGCATATGATGCATAGGTTAAACTTTAGTGACAATATTAATATAGTACATGTTCATTTGTTATAAACTGTAGGTTCATTAGTAATGAAGTAAAGATTCATTAGTCTATCAATAAAGATTCATTTTTCATAAACTGTAGACTCATTTGTAACAAAGTAAGAGTTCATTAGTTTATTGATAAATATTCATTTGTTGTACACAATAGGTTCCTTGTGTTATTGATACATATTCATTTTGTTTTAAATTGTAGCTTCATCATTGAAGAAAAGGTTCATTAGTTTCTTTAAAAATGTTCATTTTTTTGTAATTTTTAGATTCATTAGCAATGAACTAAAGCTAGAGCTTCATTGATTATTATTGATTAAAAAATGTGATTCAAGTTGTATCTTTACAACTATAATGACTAAAAAAACCACAAAGTAATTGAATTTACAAATCAAGGATGCTTTAAACTTAAATATGGAATTACAATTACCAATTCTAAATTGTCAGAGCTTGGATGAGCTAGAAATCATTTTCCAACTAACTATGAAACACTTTCCTACAAAACAAAAAACATGTTCATTAAACATCATCCAGAGGTTCATTTGAAAAATGATATATAGGTTCATCATTTTATACCTGGACAGAAACTTGTACAATAATTTTCATTTGCAATGCAGTCATTTGAGTTCTTTTCCTCCAACATTTTGCTTGATTAAACTTCTTCTCAATTATACTCTTAATTTTTTTTATTCCGATCACCCTCCACTCTAGTACCAAGTGAATTTAGCATTTTTTAACTTGAACAAAAAATTGCATTTGTTTCTTCTTCTATGCAAACAAAACCAACCTCCTCTATAATTCTCTTTTTTTTCACTTTCAAAAGCTTCCTCATACTGTTGCCAAGTCTTCATATTGTCTTTACTAGCTAAAATTAACTTGCAGAAATTTCTAACCATTTGCATCCTCCAAAAAGAACCAGTGAAACCATATTCATCACATGAATATGGCAATGGAATATCAAAATTTCTGCAATCAATCACTCGTTTAGTCCATCTTTTAACAATATATTTCTCTAGAATTTTGTTGACACAATGCACATTCAAAACATGCAGACAGTGGGAGCAAAGAATCCTAGCTTGAAAAAAACATAACTATGCAAAGGTTCATTGCCATTTACCTATAGGTTGATTACTTATCAGCTAAATATTCATTCAACACAACACAAAAGTTCATTAACTGTTCATAAAATTCACAAATTTTTATATATGTTAGAAATCATCTTTCAAGTGTAGGATATAGACATATCTACAACATCCAAAATATCCTCATGACGAATAATGTTCAAATCTAGCCTCCAAACATGATACTTAAAAATAGTACCATTATCAGCCATACAAATTTGATAATAAGAACAACTCTTCACATATTACTTCTTAAATAGAAAATATATCTCTAGTGTATATATTTCTTTTGTGTGTGAAAGAAGCTTTACACCATCCAAAACCATTGGTGCAATACCATACAAACAACACATGTCTTCTCCATTTTCTTTGCTCCTCCATTCCAAAACTACATCAACAAAATAATTGTAAAAATTGCAAAGACTGGTAGTCTTGAAAAGTCTCCTAGACACAGCACAATTAATAGTCTCACTCCTTTATAATGACAAAATTCCACAAAAAATTTTTTTTTTACTAAATGCAGGACACCATTTATGTCTAATATCAAAAAGCTTTTGCATTCAAGAATTCATATGATACTCATTCCATTTCCAACCTAAAGAAGAAAAAAAAAAGGCAACAAATAAACGTAGCATTCATAACAGCACATAGGTTCATAGAATAAAATCGCAAGGTTAATTACAAATCACATACCTGCTCCAATAAAACTCGAATTCAGCCTCTGTATCACTGTATTTAAGCACTTAATTGAATAAATTAACAAATCCTTTTGAGCTCTCAACGACTTGATATTCTTTTTTGAATTCTCCCGTATATGCCATATACAAAGCCTATGTTGTGAATTTCAAAAAACTTGAGTAATAACAGTAGCCATAGCAGCAGATCTATCCATCATTATAGTCTGCAGATATCTCTACCTTCCATTAATCTCAAAAATGTACTAAAGAGCCACACAAAAGACTCTATTTTCTCATTTAACAAAAAGCCACATTCAAACATTGCATTTATACAGTGATAGTTCATACCTATAAATTAAAACACAAAAAGATAATATAACATCTATTAAATTAAATACCTAAATAATGAACTTTTATTTTATAGCTAATAAACTTATAGTTTACAACAAATAAGCCTTTATTAGTAACCTAATAAACTTTTACTTTATTTCATATGAACCTTTACATTATTGCTACTAAACCTACAGTTTATAACAAAAAAACTTATAGTTGAATGATAATGAACCTACAATTTACAACAAATGAACATTTATGAATAAACTAATACACCTTTACTTTATGCCAAATGAATCTGCAATTTATAACAAATGAACCTCTCCAAATAAAGTAATGAACCTATAGCTTAAAATAAAATGAACATTTATCATTAAACTAATGAGTCTTTACTTCATTACTAATGAACTTACAATTTACAACAAATGAATATTTATTAATAAACGAATAAATTTTTACTTTAATTCTAATAAACCAACAATATATAACAAATGAATTGGTATCAATAAACTAATAAACAAACCTAAAAACTGACCACAAATCATATTATATCTAATTGTGCGATAAGTTGTATCATGCACTAAAAAATATCCGAAAAGCTTATAATTTTGCTTTATCCAGGAATCTTTCAAAAAAAAAACTACACAATCTTGCATCACTATCAACTTAGAAATAAAAAAAGAAGTCTTTTTCATTTTATTGCCTTCGCCAAAAAATCTCTATCAAAAAATTATAATCAATGTCATCCAATTTTTCAAATTTTCCAAAAATAGATGATTATAAGCATTTCTAGGAACAAAACCAACAAATAGAGAACCATCAAATTGTTTTTCAAGCAATCTAATTCCTCGACATTGCAACCTCACTCTCCTTCAAATGTTTAAGATAAATAAGCTGGTTTTTTTTTATCACCATCCTATGCGAACAAAGAAGATAAGTTTTGCTTGATCCAACTAACTTGTGATTGTGATCCTTTTCATGTCGAGTCACAGTTCAAACTCTATTTTCATCCATATCAAATTGTATAAAATTTTACAACCTTATCGAACAGTTTTGCATAACACTAATTGTCTTTTGCTATCTTTTCTCTCTCTAGCCTTTGAGCAACAAAATATATAATTTACATTAATGAACCTATAGTTTACAACAAGTAAGTTTTTATCAATAAACTAATAAACTTTTACTTTATTCCGTATGAACATTTACATTATTGCTAGTGAACCTATAGTTTATAATAAATGAACCTATAGTTGAATGATAATGAACCTATAATTTACAACAAATGAACCTTTACTTTATGTCTAATGAACCTACAGTTTATAACAAATGAACATCTCTAAATAAAGTAATGAACCTGTAGCTTAAAATAAAATGAACATTTATCATTAAACTAATAAGTCTTTACTTCATTACTAATGAACTTACAATTTATAACAAATAAACATTTATTAATAAATGAATGAACTTTTACTTTAATTCTAATAAAGCAACAATATATAACAAATGAATTGGTATCAATAAACTAATAAACATACTTAAAAACGGACCACAAATCATATCATATCAAATTAGGCAATATGTCTTATCATGTACTAAAAGATCTCGAAAAGCTTATAATCTTGCTTTTCTCTAAAAAAAAAACTATACAATCTTGCATTACTATCAACTTCAAAATAAAATAAAAAAAGAAGTCTTTCTCATCTTATTGTTTTCACCAAAAAATTTCTATCAAAGAATTATAATCGTTGTCATTCAATTTCTTCAAATTTTCCGAAGTTCGATGATTATAAACATCCCTAGGAATAAAATTAACCAACAAATAGAGAACTATCAAATTGCTTTTTAAGTAATCTATTTCCTCGGACACTGCAACCTCACTCTCCTTCAAATGCTCAAGATAAACAAATTGGTTTTTTGTTACTATCCTATGCAAACGAAGAATGATAGTTTTGCTTGATTCAACTAACTTGTGATTGTGATCCTTTTTATGTCGAGTCATAGTTCAAACTCTATTTTCATCCACATCAAATTGTATAAAACTTTACAACCAAATCGAACATCAAGTTTTGCATAACATTAATTGCCTTTTGCTACCTTTTCTTTCTCTCTAACCTTTGAGCAACAAAACATTTTCATCAATACTATTTTGCTGCCAGCTCCATACCTTTTGCTTACTCTTCCTAACACTAAAACTCATTCTAAAAACATAATCATTATAAATCATATGTCTCTTCAGCAAATTTTACAAATACACCCAACAAATCATCACCAGCAGAAGTAGCAATAGTAGAATTATCATATGAGAAACATAAATAAAAATTCATAAATACAAAAACATAATGAACCTGCAGGCTAATTAAAATGAACCTACATATTACAACAAATGAACCTCTCTGTTTAAAGTAATAAACTTGTAGTTTAAGCTAATGAACATATACTAAAAAACCAAATGAACTTTTATTGATAAGCTAATGAATATTTACTTTATTCATAATGAATATATAGTTGACTAAGTATGAACCTACAATTTACAACAAATTGACCTTTATTAATAAACTAATAAATATTTACTTTATTCCAAATTAACATTTACATTATGGCTAATGAACATAAAGTTTAAACTAATGAACTTCTACACACAAAATAATGAACCAATCATTGTACTCGATCAACTTAAAAGATAATACATAAAAATTATGATGTACATCCACTCCATAACATCATAAAAACAAATAAAAAACAACATAACGGCAAAAAAATCAAACACAAATCCAACACATAATCCAATATAAAACAGTTGTATAATATAATTTCAAACTAAGAATCACAGCAAATTTTACATGTATTCGAAGAAGCCACAATCAAGCTTTTGTAATCTATATCCATTTAATCCTCTTTGCAGCAAATCAAAACGCAATAAGAAATCAACACAAATCGAATCGCACAAAAAACACAGAATCATACTAGATGATGTAGCAATAGTCCAATACCAAAATCGCAACAGCTGAAATTGCACCTTTATGAAAGACAAAAGTGCACCATAAAAGAGAAGAGAATGGAAAGAATGAAGAATAGAGAGAATGAAGAAATTTCAAACACCAAAAAATCGCGCCAAAAAAGAAAATTAGCAGAAAAGGAAGAAAAGCGTAACACAAATAACACATCCGTTATCTACCGTAAATTTTGAAAAATTAAAACCAAATTGCTTGACTTTCACATGTATTAACTAAACCCTGAGTCCATAATCCATCCTGGACCGAAGTCCAAGATATAATTTGCGATATGTTCACCTTGAGAATTCTATTGAGGATTTTACATAAAATACCAAATTTAAACTTTTTTTTTCAAAATTACATACATTTTTATTTTTTTTATTTTCGTCATTTTTTTAATTTTTACATTCTTTTTCAATTTTACTTTTTGTTCTTCTTCTTTGCTTCTCTTTAATTTATTTTCTCTGCAAACCTACCTTTAAAGCCCTAACTATGGTGAGAACCAAAGTTAGGATATGACTTTATTAAAGTAAGAGGGCTACTGGATTTGTGAAGAATCTTGGTGTACTGGTCGGCGAATGGAAAAAGTTGGCCATTTTGAAGGAGTTCGGAGAGGAATCACCGGATCCTGGGATCAAAGACCGTAAGACTGATCATGATTTCATGTCCCAATCAAGCCAGTTACCTGTTCAAATTTGAAGAACCAAAGAATAGATTCATATTGCACAAGCCTTGAGACAAGAAAATGACGATGCACCTTTGATTTGAATTTTTTCCTTCTTGTTAATTTTTCCAATTATAGATAGAGAGAAAAGACAGTTGAATGCCTTTTGATATTTGATAATTTTTTTTGTGAAAGAACACAACAAAAAATGGCACTGGTGATTTGCCATTCTAAAGAATAATAAGAGTCATTCCAACTTAAGTATCTCTAAAATATATCTAAAGTATTTTTATAAAATTCTCAAAGGTATACTGAAGTATCCCTGAGATATACAAAATGTATTACCATGAAATTCCTTTCAGAGAATTCTCAAGAAATTCTCAAAGTATCTCCAAGTTATACCTGGAATATTTTCATAAAATTTTCAAAGGTATACCGAAGTATTTCCAAAATATTTCAAAGATATTTCCAGAGAATTCCTCCCAGGGAATTTCTTGAGAATTCTCATGGTATACCCAAAGTATCTCCAAGGTATACCAAGATATTCCCGAGATATTTCTAAAGAATTTTTGAGGTATACCCAAAATATACCTAAGGTATTCCAAAAAGTATATCAAACTGTTTATTTGAAATTTTGCGATGTTTTAAATTTCAATTGAATTCTATTTTTCTTTAATAATTTAATTATTTTTGTTGTTGTTCTTTTGTTAATTTTTAGTAAAAATCGAACCAAGATACCCTAAGATATGTCAAAAATATACTGTCTTGGTATATTTTGGGGTGATTTTGAGATTTATGTACTGTTATAATTGTTAAAAGTATTTTTGGTAAAATTGAAAAAAAATATTAATGGAGGGTAAAATTGTAATTATTTCTCCTTTGTTTTTGTATTTATGAAAAATTCCCCACTATATATATATCACTAACTTTCTTTAAAATTTTACCTTCAAAATAAATATATTCTTTAAAATTTTGATAACGAGAATCGTTTATTGTTATAAGTAGAAAAATAAAAACCCTTTAGCTTTTCCATAATTAACTTAATTTAATTCATGTTTATGTATTGAAAGATATTAAGATTATGTGCATGTTTTTTTATTCTAAAAATATATATTATATGCTAATAAACATAATTTAATTTAATCTTTTCGCCTACCGAAGATGGCTAATTAAAATATATAATGTAAAAAATTTAAGATAATATATAATATGAAAGTTATGATACTTAAATATAATACACATAAAATTAAATAATAAATAAATACTATTTATAATAGAAGTTAAATTTATTTATGTATATATACACTATACCATGTGTTACACTAAAATTTTCAGATTTTCTTAAATCCCTTTATGCTCTTTAACCACTCACCAAGTGAAAGTAAGCAAAATTCTGTATATAATCATTTAATCAAATTAATTTATTAGAAATTACATAAATTAGTCGGTTCAATTAATTGTTTGTAAGTTAAGTGTTTATAATGGTTAATGATATTATTATTAGTCGCATTTTAGATCAGTTCAGTTCGGTTACTCAATAGGTTAATCCCAAAATTCTAATAAATTATCCTCTTTTATAAAAAATTCAATGGATTAATTCTAAGAAAAAAAAATGTAAAATAAAATCACACTGTAAAATTTTGTAGATCACTTTCCAAAAACTAGATAAAAAAAGAAGAGTTATCTATCGTCGCCTGTTGTAAATTATATTAATACAACGGAGAGTTATCTAAAGCATAAAAATAGTTGTTCATGAATCCTAATATCATTTAGCTTTAAAATGGGTTTAGTACTTAATTCTTTTCAAAAACTATATCGCTTATAAGAAGAGAAGTAGTACAAGCCATTATAAATAGTAGCGCATAGCTATAGTTAAGCAACGTGAAATAATGTAATATATAGAAACTTATAATAATCTGCACCTAAAAAGAATAATAAATAAAATTTTTATTTTTATTTTTTTCAATTATTCAATAAATTGAATTTGTGTTAGGAAATACTTATTAAGAGGTAAAACATTGTCTGCCGAATTTTAAAGATAATATCCGGAGTTTAAATTTAATATCTCTAATTAAAGAAAAATTACAATAAATTATTATTTTGAAGTTGTGCAATATGAATAGAATCAAAATATGTTGTCAGAAAGGCCTTGGAAAGAATCCAAGATTGTCTTCAGGTGATAAGTATCTTTCATTTGGATGTATCTCGTTCACCCATTGTCTGACAGATTTTAGCTTTTCTCTACCAACAAATTTCTTCTGTATTTTAGCATGTCTTCTTCAACTGTACCAAAGTCTTAACTAAACAATTCAAGGAGGCATGAATAAATTGGTACAAAAATTTTTCAGTTTAATCAGAAATTTTAATTTCGAGTTTATGATATATAGTTATTTTAAAATTTTTATAATTAGAAATACTTCACCATCATTCAAAATTCTATCTAATACGAACAAAATTAATTTTACTCCATTTGCATATAATTTCATAAAAAAAAAAAAGTCTTTAACTAAACAAAATTTAATTAATTATGTAATCAATGTCATATGTGGATTGACCTAGCTAGAACCTTCCATATCTGCGTCAAACCCTAATCTCAAATTGGACTTAAATATTATTTTGTAACAAAGTCTTCAACTCTTGATTTAGATATTTTTAGACAAACCCATAATTTTATTGATTTTTAGAATTTTACCTTTTTAAGTTATTGAGAGGACAAGCAGTTGGAGACACCCATATTCTTTGTGTTAGGATAGGTAAAGGCTGTTCATAAAGAAGCCACTTGTCGTATTCATGATAAAAGAATATCATTCCATATATAAAAATAAAAAAAAAAAGAAATACACATAAATTTACTATAAAAAAGTGAATATAATTATATTAATTAATTGAATTAATTTTATCATTTTAATAATATAATTTATTAATTAGAAATTCATTTCTATTTGAACTAGATAACTTTATTTTATATATAAAAAAATAGATAACTAGTATTACAAAGAAAGAAAAAATAATTTAATAAAAATATTAGAAATATACAGTAAAAAATATAATGGACTAGATAATTTGTATATAGTAAACAAATTAATAATCATAATAGACAAGATAATTTGACATTATTTTTTATATATAGTA
The DNA here is from genome assembly GCA_949630135.1 of Balakata baccata. Taxonomy (NCBI): domain Eukaryota; kingdom Viridiplantae; phylum Streptophyta; class Magnoliopsida; order Malpighiales; family Euphorbiaceae; genus Balakata; species Balakata baccata. Next base: position 17,905 of record CATIWF010199616.1, read on the forward strand.
TAATATAAAAATCAAACATAATTGACAACTATTAATATTTAAATTAAATGTGACTTAATTACATAATAATTAAAAGTAAGTAACTAAAATTTATTTATTGGATAAGATCATTATTATATAAAAATCAAATAGTAATTAATAACGAGTTCAACATTTAATAATCACTTACACAACACATTAATAAAAAAATAGTATATATATTCATATTCTTAATTTTGCATTATTTCTATTTTTATTATGCTAAAAAAATTATTATTTCTATTAGAAACATTCCACTATGGAAATTTAAGGATCTACAGTCATGATAGAAATAACATGAGATTGGTTAAATCATTTTCAAGAAATAATAAATCTAAAATTATTACATCTAACTATCTAAATTCATTCAAATCCAATAATTTATATTTAATTATAGACATGCTATAATTTGGAAGTTGGAACTCTGGAAAATTGATTGAATCATTTGCACGGCCATCAAATCTTTAAAACAGTTTTTTTTTTTTTTTATAAAAAGAAAAAGAAACAAATATTTTTGATATAGTATCAGAAAAATGAATTTATTATAATACAAAAAATTATTCAGACTTGTTAATTACATCATCATGATATTGTAATATTAAGTTAATAAAATTCTTTTAGTGGTATTGAAGATATATATTTTCAAATTTGCTTAAAACATGTACAATATTTTCAGTTTATTATAATATTCAGGAGGCAAATTAGACCCAACCGATAAAAAAATAATAATAAAAAAATATAAAAGTTCGAGGAAGCAGATATGTGTTGTGCATTTCAAATTTATGAGATTACAAGTTTACATTCATATGGTTTTTAAAAGAAAAGCTAAGCTATGTATAGATAGCTACTTGTAAATCAATCTCAGTGGCGACTTTGTCCTGTTTATCTTTACCTTTAGAAAGAGTGCTTTAGGGATTTTTTTTTTAAGAAAAATTATTTGAGTTTTGAAAGCCATTTTGGAGAATAACATGTTAATAAATATATTTGAAAAAAATAATTTATAAAATATTTAAAAAATCAGTTAATTAAATGAAAAAAGTTAAGAATTTTTTTTTTTTTGAATATTTT